>SNQJ01S0009725.1:52923-86660 GCA_010110895.2 Picea sitchensis | reverse complement strand
CCAACCATGGCTTGGTATGTTTTTGTGGCTGTAGTTTACACTTATCAACAACTTTAGGGGCTATATAACTCAAATTTGAACTAGGGTCAATCAAAATAGACACTAGATGGTTGGAAATCATACCTTCTATTTCCACCACTGAATCTTGGTGGTCGACTTGGTTATTATCCAAGGTTGCATAAATTTGCAGCACACTCTTGGCCACATCATTGACAGTGGTAGTTTCCTGGATGTTATAAATCCTCTGACTGTTCTGTTGTCGGTGTGGACAGTCTCTCAATAGATGTTCTTCCCCACAACCCTAGGATTTCAAAGGTTCTCTCTTTGGGTTATTAGTCTTCACTGATATGGGTCTAGAAGTTTTATTTCCACTCAAGGAGGGAAAATTCTGCTGGTGCATACTCCGGGTTGGGAAGCTCATTCTTGGGTTCTTCTTATAGTTCTTAAATCCTAGGGATTTAATCCCCTTCTTCTGAAATATTGAACTATTCTTCTATTTCCATCCTTTGCAAGGTTCTGCTTGATGCCCAAACTGTTCATGACAATAGGTTGCCTTTCGAATAATGCCTTCTAGAGTCTTTGGCTCATCAAATTCAATTCTATTTTGATAGTCCTTAGGTAGTCCATTGATGAAGCGTTGCACCTTTGCCTTTTCCGCCTTGATATAGGGTACATACCTCAACAAATCGAGGAATTTGTTGACATATTATTCTATAGTTAGTTGTCCCAGTTTGAGTTCATAAAACTCTTTAGTCTTTTTGTTGAAATATTTTTCCGACAGATACTTCATCCGGAAGTATTTCTCAAACCGTTCCCAAGACAGGTCCTCTTCATGAATCCCTTTCACATTCTTAAGGCCTTCCCACCAAATGGAAGCCTTTTCGTTCAAGTTGAAGGTGGCCACTCTGACCTTCATATTTTTTGAAAAGTCACGGACTCTGAAATACTTCTTTAGTCCAAGCAGCTAGGCCTCTGCTTCCTCTCCCTTATTTGTTTCACTGTCAAAGGAGGGTGGTTTGGCTTTTTTGAATTCTTAGAATTTTCGACCTTTGGTAGACTTTTGCTTCTTCTATTTCCTTCAGGAATAGAAACTGGTTCTGCTTCTAGAAGAGCCCTCTGAATTGCCAGCTTCCTTCTCAGAGGAATCATCCGACACTTGTCCTTTACCTCTAGGGTGGACCTTTTTCGAGGTGCTCCTCTTAGTGTGGCCACTAATATGACCATGTTTCTAAGTTTCAGGTTCATGCTGCATTTGTCTTTATAGATCGAATAAACTCTGCAGTAAAACTGCGTTAATTTATATTTTCTTTTCTTGTTCTTTCATCATCCTTTCATTGTTAGCCTTGCAGCTTTGTAATTTGACCATGAGACTCCTCACAGTCTCAACTGAATCTGGAGGGGTCCCTACTTCCCTCCTTTCATCAGACTCTTCATCTCTATTGTGGGAGCCTTCCCCCATTTCATGGTGAGTCACCATACTATGCGTTGATAATTTCCCGCAGTTGATCTTCTGCTTGTGTGCAAAAGGAAAAACGTTGGTTATTAGTCAATATTTATATTTATTTATAACCAGTACATAATTCATATTTTTACATGTACACACACAATAGGGGTTTTTTTCATTTTTTTTCATTTTTAAATTCATCTTTTGATTAGGAAGGTTAAGACAGGGGGTAACTCCTTTTAGGAGTGTTCCAAACGGAGCTTCTGCGCAACTCATTCATGAGCCCAAGTAGGCCAACTGTTGTAACCATGCTCTGATACCAATTTGTAACACACCCACTACAACATAATAATTTTTTCACCTTTTCTCGAGGGATGGAATCCCCGAAGTCCTATAGGGATTAGCATAGGCTAGCTCTTCCCTTTTTCCACCTCCATGTGAGCGTTGATTATGACCACAGGCCAAACAACTAGGTGCCTTTTCTCATTTCACGACTCAGCGATATAAGCGAGTCGAGTCTTTCAACTCTGCAAACCCCAAAATGTTGAAATGTCGAATAGGCTTCGATCAGTAATTAGCCCCCTCGGATATTCCTTGGTCCATATGACCACTTATCATAAGACCGCAGTATTATTCCCTTCGGGACTTATTAATACGAGAGCCCGACCTCTTGTCAATGGGACTCCCAAATTCTCATTTTTTTATTTCCCGAAATGGTCTTTGTCACATTAGCCCTCCTGGCTATGCCCTGATCCAGGTGACCACTTCTCATAAGACCTCCATCCTATCTCTTTTGGGATTCATCAATATGAGAGCCTGACCTCTTATCAACGAGACTCCCAAATTCCTGATTTTCAAAATCCCGATGGACTCTTCCTTTCGGGATTTTCCCTGAAATCCTAGATTGATGCCATGTGTCCTCCCTCAGATGGATGATCCTCGTCGTTTCATGATTTCACAACTTGCGACCCCCAGTGACACAAATCCTCTGTCAATTTGAATCCCCGGTATCTGAAATATCAATGGACTCTCGATCTCTGCCACGTGTCCTCCACGGATGGACGTTCCATATCATTTCAGGACTTTGCCAGGTGCAAAGTCAAAATGATCACCTTCCTCTTTTTTTCCCCGATGTCCGAATCCCTGAAATGGGTGATCTCGCGACACAAGGCCTCACTTAATTGGATGGTCCAGATCTATTTTGGGACTTCCACCATGGAGTGTCTCGATCTCTTGTCAACGAGACCTTTGAAATCCCAAAGTATGAAATCCTGAGATGGGTGATCTCGCGACATGTGACCTCCCTTAATTAGATGGCCCAAATCTGTTTCGGGACTTCCACCATGGAGTGTCCTGATCTCTTGTGAACAATACCTATGAAATCTCAAAGTCCAAAATCCCGAGATGTGTGATCTCACGACACGTGGCCTCCCTTAATCAGGCGGTCTAGATCTATTTCGGGACTTCCACCATGGAGTGTCCTGATCTCTTCTAAATGAGACCTCCGAAATCCTGAAGTCTGAAATCCTGAGATGGGTGATCTCATGACACGTGGCCTCCCTTAATCGGATGGTCCTGATATATTTCGGGACTTCCATCATGGAGTGTCCCGATCTCTTGTCAACGAGACCTCTAAAATCCCGAAGTCTGAAATCCCGATACCAACTCCTCTTTCGGGACTTTCGCCTCTGTTCATGAAGGCTTAACCCTCATGCATCTCCTGACAGATCCAATGGCTATCGATTTTTTTTTTACTAAGATTTGACAGTTCAGATCTGTCCCACACTGTGCACTCTCCTGTTGTTCCCTGGACATGGAAAACCAATGGTCCATATACTCCCATGGACCTTGGGGATGTACGGTCCCGATTTTCTTCGCTACTCACGAAGATAAAGGAAAAGGGTTAAGGCATTTAACGCTCTCGTTTCTTCCTCAATTCTAACAGTCGTGAATGACCGAAGATCTTCCGATAGGATCTCGTCTGTTAATCGATACTTATCCCTATGCTACCATTTTGGGATTTCAAGAGGATCATTCTTCCTCGTACAGGGTTACTAAGACTTGTGCCTTCAAATCCTTTTTCAGGTTCTTGGTAAGCCTTCCAAGAAGGGTGTCTCTATGGGGAGATCTATCCAGGGTATTACCTGAGACAGATAAGGGCATAGATTTCTCAAAAGTAGACTTGAAGTCCCAATTCAGTTCAATATATGTATATATAAATCTATCTATAAACATGAGCCATACGTGGTCCTTCCAGTAAAAGCATGCAACCACTATTTTTTATCAAAACACCACACATACAGTATTATACTCAAACCTTTCATAAATTGCACAGACTATGAGCATACATATTAGCATATAAACTTCAAGATACAATATATAAAACACTTATAAGAAATAACACCAGTGTGATTGCAACTACTGAGAGGGGTGCTCGTTTCCACCCAACCGTAGGCTCAGCGACTCCCAACGGATTTACCACTAGCCACCCCCGAGCTGAGACCACGATGTTGCGAGACTATGTCTCTATTTGCCAGTGACTAAGAACAAAGGTTACTCTCCTTCTTCTCTGCTATCACTCACTCTATATTTTTCCCAGAGTTCTTCTCTTCCCCTCCCATCCACCCCCTTGGTCGCACACTCTTCCTACCTTTTCTCCTTTTGGCAAGGTTGCATGTGGCATGATCTTCCTCACAGTGGTCAGTTCTGAGGACTCTATGGATAAGCAGTTCACCCCCATCCCTTATTACTCATGAGGAGCCATTTACCTAGCAACCTGGTGAGTCATTTAATTCAGGGCCAGCAAGCCCCTCTTGGTTCTCCGGGCCAGTGAAGTCCAAATATGGTATTGGTTTCGGTGGAAGTTAACTCCACCATTCCAGGTGCCTTTCACCACCTTTCTTCAACCATCGTGGTCTCTTTTCTAGCACATCCCCTCTCAACAGTCTTGCAATATTGATGCAGGAGCATCGCCAACTCAGCAAGCGTGGAGCCAACGCATGTGTTTTTAAACACATGACATATAAGCTTGATAACTCTTTTTTAATTTTCATTTAAGATGAAGTGCCATATCCTTCAATGAAACACTTATGAAGGAGCGCTTGTTGTATTGTAGTAGACCTCGAGCCTTACGCTCTTGTCTGAATTAGATAGGAAGCATTTATTAGATTTAATGCAAGTAGATAGATGTTTAAGTCTAGATTAGACAGTTTTAGAGTCTGAGAGGGAAAACGGATATGGACACCCTCACTTGTACATTGTAAAATTATTCAGATTCAAGCATTCAGGAGCAAGAAGAGAGAGCAAGCAGAGAATTTGTGAAGAACACCCATGTACAGATGTTTTTGAATTAATAAGAAGAGAGTCTTTGATTCAATTTCATGGCTGGTGTTGTTTCTCTGTGTATGTTGTTTATGTGTTCATGAATGTTTGTTTTCTGGTCATGCACTTGTTTTGAATATGTTGTGCTTAATATTTCATAGGTTTAACTGAAGTCTGAGAGAGGAGAGAATAAGTTTCAGTTGTTTCTCTGTCTAAGCTAGGAGATTCCTGCATAGAGTGCAGTTGAATTCATCTACATAGAGTGCATTGATGAGGCTCGACAGTTAAACCCTTATTCTTGTTCACCCAGAAGTGAGTTTGGTTTGGTAGAGTCGTGCAGGAGAAGTGCAGGCTGAACTTGAAGTCTCAATGGCTAGCCTGAGGAAAGGAAGGCATAGACTACTGTTGCCAGAAGTGCGTAGAGTCTGAGAGACTCAACACTTGGAGAATTGTTGAAGGTTGAGCACGAGAAATGTGTGCAAAGCCTCTGAGAGAGTCAGACTTGACAAGCCCAGGAGGGTAAGTGCCAGCATAGGTCTTGGGAAAAATCCTCAGGAGCAACACTTAGCCGTTCGAAAGGAATCCTCAAGGAGGAGAAATCGACGGTTAGGATTCACCAAGGGAACTAGCGAAATCCCAAGAAAGGATCTCAGTCGCCGATCTCGATAGGACACATGTCAAGGAGCCAGGGAGCATCTGGGTTCAGTCCATAGGGATATCAGAATTTCCGAGGGCGTAGAAATCTCGCATCAAGAAATCGTGATCCGCGATTTCCCGACGAGTGCTTTGGGCCGTTCATCGGTGAGGACACGTGGCGAAAGATCTTGGTGAGTTGGTGTTTGGAGCCATCGGGGTTTCCAAGAATGAAAAACACTTGCATCAAGAAATCGTGATCGGCGATTTCCTGACACGGTTAGAGCCGTTGATCGGAGGGACACGTGGCGAGAGATATCAAGGAGTCGGGGTTCGGCGATTCAGGATTTTCGGAGTTGAGCGCATTGTGTAGAAATCGCGATCCGCGATTTCTCGACAGAATAAAATGCACCGAGTGGAGGACAGGTGTCAGAGGATTAAGTCTCACCCTGAGGTGACGACAGGTGGTGCCGCATATCGGAGTTCGGGATCTGGAGAGGTCTATGACACAGTGCATTAGGAATCGCAATTTCCTTAAACGTGATTTCCCAATCGCCAATAGAGTGTGGGCCATAAGCACCAAGTTATAAGACAGGTGGCAGGAGGTTAGACCTTGCAGCGGGTCAACGCCAGGTGGCATCGGGGATCGGAGAATCAGGAATTCCAGGAGTGTGAGTTCTTCACATTGCAAACTTGTGAACTCTGAAATCCCGAGGAAAGGGGAAGGACACGGTCACAAGGGTTGACAGGTCACATGAGGGAGGAGCAGCCGGAGGGCTAGCGCCATAGCGGGAGCACCATCGCGAATCGGGTTTTGGAGATTTGGGGAGGCAGTGAAACACGACACTGCATATGTCGATTTCCTGATAGGGAAATCCCCGATCGGAACAAGGAAGAGTCAGCATTGAGACCCATCGGGTTTCAGGGATTTGGGTAGCACGAGGAATGTGCTCGCCAGTTTCGCGATATCGCAAAACTCAATTTCCCGATAAGTCAAAGGGAGATCACGGAGACCATTCTGTGGGTATTAAGGGGTCCCGATAAGGGATCGAAAGAACCTTGAAGTTCTTCGGTCCTAGGATAAAGGAAGGTCCTGGTGGGTGTGGACGTGCCCCGGGTGGCGTGTTTGCATCAAATATATATATATATATATATATATATATATATATTCATAATATTATTCACATTCATTGATCTTTTTCACAAGGTCCATTCACATCACACATTCACATTTTTTATTTTTCCACAATAGTTATTTTTACAGATTGGGGAAACAAGGTGTTACATCTGTGACTTGTCTCCACTCACTTTGGTCTAACTAGCTCTGCTTCAAATGCCTCAAGCTTGGCTCGAGTTGCTTCGACTTGCTATTGTGATATGGCCTCCTGTTCAATGAACTCTTGGATGAATGCATCATTGATAGGTCCCTCTAGACATTGTTCAGTTGTAGTGACAACCTACTCTATCTCTACTCCTTGGCCTTCTACCTATGTAAACAATTGATAGGACTTGTCTTGTACGGGTTGGAGTTTCTGAGTTACCTCCATAAATCTTCTCTGGATAGTATGGATTTTATGTTGTGCAGTGTGTTTCTCTTGGGAGAGCTTCATTCTTTCCACAACTGACAGGGACTTCAGTTGTTCCTATATCTTTTCGATTTGATACTTCACCTCTTGGAGCTGCGACTCCAGTGCCTTTAGTTCCAGGTTCTCCATGAGTTGTTCATAGGTCTGGGCATTGTGATCAGTGAGTTTCTTACATTCTAGGGTAAGAGCCTTTATCCTTTCAACTATACTCTTGGCGATTGTTTCCCTTTGGTCTCTTATATATTGTGGGGTCTCAGGTACAGTGCATAGCTCCAAATTTGCTATGCGTTGTTGTAGTTGTTGGATGGCCTCTATGAGCTAGTTCACGTGTTGTACAACTAGGTCTTCTACATTGATTTCAAAGACTATCACAGTGCCAATTTATTTGTTGACCGACTCTTTTACTTCGAGTTTCTCCACGAGAAATCGTTCCTTTTCTTGTTATAGTTGTGCTTTTTCTTCATCAAAATTTTCTTGGAGAGAAATCTTTTCCTGTTCTGCAGCACTGCATTTCTCTATGAGTACTCCTTGTACTTGTGTCAAACCCTGAGTGGCTTGCATTATTTGTTCTTGTTCTCATCGAAGGCGAGCTTCGACTATATCGTCTAGGCGGTGGAGTTGATATGGCTCATCTCCCAATTCTGGTTCTCCAGGTGTAGTGGAGACTACGCGGCTAAATTGTAGGGCCTGTTGTACCCCTCAAAGTTCAGTATCAATTCTATCATACATATCCTCTTGCTTTGAATCTTGTTTCTCTACTATTTCTAGCAAAGCATATTCCAGGGTTGCTATGAGGAAATCGAGGTCATTGGAGGTGAGGACGATCTACATCTTGGTCATGGTGGCCTTCACTTTCTTCCAGGAGGAATGTTTCAGAGGAGAACCTTTCCTCTTCTTCAGAGGATCAACCTTGTCTTATTGCTTATGTTCAAATTCTTTGTCATTCAAATATTCTCCATCACCTCCTTTCTCTAGTGATATGGAAGAAGTCTTCACGGATGGACTATATAATTCGTGGACCTCTTTGGTCTTCTTTGTTTTTCTAGGTCTGGGTGTATCTTGCACAGTTTCTAAGTTGTCGATGTCAGATATCTCTGCAGGGTCTGCTGGAATAAGGAGGTCCTCCAACCAATCCTTTGTGATATCCTCCAAGTCCTCCTTCGTCAACTTGTAGTAGGACTGAAGTTGTTTCTTGTGTTCATCAATGCACGTTGTTATGTAAATAAAATGTCGATCTACGTTGAACTTCATCAAAGGAAAGAACTGGTGTAGAGTGTTCGGAGTCATGTGAGGCTCAGACTGTATATCTATATTCAACTAATTGTAGTAGATATGAAAAACAACATTTGACTACCACTGTTTATTCATGTCATTTGAGTACCACAGTGTACTAAACTTACTGACAAGTGGTTCAAAAGGCTCGATGTCCGGGAAGGTCGTACCTTCCGACATCTCCTAGGAAATAAAATCTATAAGGATCAAGAGCCAACTGAAATGAAATTTGTATCCTTGATCCTGTGCTTCTCTGCAACCAAGTTCAAACTAGTTCACCAAGTACTTTGCCTAGTTCAACTGAAAGCCTTCTGTGCACTTCCCTGTGAGGTCGAATACAAAACCAGTGACTTGGGTGGGTCGGTTCTTTCACACTAACTTCCCTGCAATCAACTGATAGGTGAGGCACATTGCACCACACTAGATATAATCTACCTTGTAGCCTTGTGTTCCCTTCTCGACATCTCCATAAGTGTCCTTGATATTTTGTGCTAGAGTGCAATCCATGGGTTTTCCTGGGTAAAACTCCTATGGGTCGGGTCCTTGCATACTCAAGCCTGTGATATGATTGATCAATGTTGGATCAAATGTTATATGGTGGTTTAGCCACAAATAACCTCCATGGTAACAAGATAGTAGTAGATTGACACATGCATTCAACTCTTGTTGTCGTCTGAAGTGAGGAATCTTCATGATGTTCAACAGGGTGGACTGTGTGAGGTTCATAGTCCATGACTGGGTGATTATCTTAAAATTCTTCGATTTAGTTCTGGTCAGGTACTTATGGGGGGTGAGCATGTTATATAATTTGTGATCTCCAAGGTTTAAGTCGCTAAACTTCAATGTTTCAATCTTATCTTGGTCTGCTCGAACTGTGCGTATCCCCTTTAGGAGGTACGTCGTAACCAAGGTGTATTCGAAATCCCTGGGCACACTGTCTTTATTTGCTGTGCTGCTCAGAGGTGGAATATAGGCAGGTAAGATGCTCGGGATCAATTTGGCATTTGCTAGATCATCCCTATGCTTGGTTCTCTTTTCATATGATGGCCGAGATGGTCCAGCTCCATGAGAAGTGGATGGAGAGGCAGGAAGTCCTCTCATCGATGATGCTTGTACACCTGTAGACATCGACATGATTCTTTCAGTCATGAGGTCAATTAGAACTTGTTCAACAACTTTCTTGGCAGTGCTCAACTTGTCCGACATACACACTCGGGGTTAACAATCTCGGGTTTGGGGAGTAACTTAGACACAGTAATGGGACACAGAGAAAGAGCACGATGATCACTATGAAAAATCAACTTAGTCTGTGGGCTCAAATTCTCAGTTGGCAAAAGTGTTCTCAGTGTGTGACACGACAGGATAAATAGGTAACTTGACAATGAGTCTCTTGCAATGGGTATGAAGCCTTCATTAACTCTGTTATGGTCATTATGGCATGGTCCCAATGGTTGGATGGCGAGTTGTCTATCCATAAATATCTTTTTTCCCATTCGGAGCGTTGGTCTAACGGTTATAATGTCCCCAATGACTATATTGCTTCATCATGGAGAAGTGCTATGTGTCGCTATTCTGATATCCCAGCGAATCTCCAATTTTGCAAATTTTCCTTCTGCGAGGTTCCCTTTGGAACCTTCTGCAACTTGTCGATTTTAGCTCTATTCTTACTTATGTTTCTAGCCTTCTTCCCAGTGAGCTTCGTCTTGGTAGAAAATTTTCCATTCTAACTCTTATCTTCTTTTGGCATAGGTACTTCGCGTTGTTGAGATTCTTTCCTAAGATTCGAGGGTGATCCTTCTTCTTTATATGGAATAGGTATTTCGATATTCTATGGGTCTTCTAGTGTTCTTGTAGCTTTGACATCCGGGTCTCTGGTGTTAAATAACTTCGATCCATTCTTTTGTTCTTTAATCAAGTGTGCGATCCTTCTAGCCATGAATTCTTTTAACTCTTTCTTCTTCTTCTTGTCTGGCCTAATCTCTTTCAATCTAAGGTTTTCCCAATAGCATGGTAAATGGGGCACTATTCTCATTAAATTTAGTAATCTCAAAATCTTCCTCTGTCGAATTTCCATTGGCATTCATAGGTATCTGGGTGATATTTCCACATAGGTTTATCATATTTCCTTTGAATATACCTATTCCTCCTAAGGAAGGAATCACAACAAGCCTCCCTATATCTTCCCAGGTTCTCTCTGTCATGATATTCACCTCTATTTCCTCATCTAGAACACAGTCAATGTCGAAGTCTCCTATTCTTTCTTCAATTCATTCCTTTTCTTTGAAGATCTCTGATAATCTGAAATGTCAGTGGTCATTTAGGGTTTCTTTCATTTGTATTAATTATTTCTCTGATTCTTTCTAGGATTCTATCATAATCTTATATTTTGGATCTGCCTTAGGGTTTTCTTGTCTCATGTTCATTTATTCAAGCTTAGCAATCATTCAAGGACAATCCAATACTTCATGGTCCATATCTTTGCAATAAAGACAACTGGGTCTTCTCCCAGGGAATTCCTTAGCAATATGTCTCGGTTTTTTGCACCTATGACAGAGGGTTAATCCTCTCTTTCTTTTAAATGATCCCCATACTTTCTTGTACTGTGCGCTAGGATCATGGTAATTAACCTACAAAAATTTATTTCTAAGATCCTACATACACTTATTATTCCAAACATTCTTCCTATGAATAGGTATAACATATTTTTCCCTTTTCTCATCAGATCTATTCATATCAAGTCTTCTTTCATCTATTAATACCCTAGTTTTCAAGCTAGGATAGAACCTATAAAACATACTTAGATCCACACTATTGAAACAAAAATTGCTACTTATCTTACTTCTATAGAGCACAAAGCTTTCAGATCTAGAAATTTTCATTATTCTTACCTTTATCAAAGCACAAAGATTTCAGATCTTACCTCTTTTAATAAAAATGTATCACTTTTTCCTTTCTCAGAGCACAAAGCTTTCAGATCTTACCTCTTTTCTTTAGATCAAACTTCTTTTCCTTAGCACAGATCTTGTCAAACCAAGAAGAGTATTGTGCACTAGAGAAACAGATGTATGCACAAAGCTTCCACAATTTCAGGTTGGATCTTTTCACAGAGCTCCTTCTTCCTCAGTTCCCAACAATCACAGCTTCAAGTCCCGTCAACAGAACCATTTGTTGGCATAGGGGTAGACCCAGGTTTCAACGCTACAACAATGCACCAACAAAACCCTAACTACCAAGCCTTTCGGCAACAACTGCGAAGCAGATAAAGTCTCACCCGAGGTAGAGATAGGTGTGGTTGCAAGACTCAGGTGTCTGTAACCTTAGCTGGGACACATATCTATGATTATAATACTTAATAGAGCACTTAGCACCATTAGTTCATTATTATTTAACCAATGTCTACTTCGCAAATAAAACAGAGCATCGCAACATTCACCATGATCTAATGTATTCAATCACTTAGCATAAAGAAATGGATCAGACCTGGAAGATTATAACACTAAGCACATTCACCTATATCAGATATAACATCCAGATTCACCATAAGCACAAAGCATAAACATATCTATCTATCTATATTTATCAAGCACTTAGCAAATAACACATAAATGCATCAAAACACCGCACAAATTAGAATAACATAGTATTTACATGGTTCACCCCCACCCTGGGTCTACGTCTACCAAATCTTCTTCTTTATTAGCTTCAATCAGTCATCTACATGCACAAAGCCACAAAAACCCTACTCCGCATAGGACAGGAGATCTACGTGCACCTCGCCAGATCCTCCCTCCACGAGCTAGTTCTAGCACAAAGCCTTTCACAGTCTATTATAATGACTTGCACTTAGCTCTACAAGTCTCACACAGTATGCAAGAAGCCTTATAATTCTTGATCACATAGATCCAACTATTAGCAGTTAGCCAACTTGCACAACTACTTCTTACATTTCCTAGCCTTCTATTTATGCATACAAAATAGGCCTAAACAAGAGTAAACCCATGGGTCGACATCCCATACCCATTACATATTCCCAAATCCTAAAAAGGACCCAAAAAGGGGATGAGATCCTATGATCTCTACTTCATCTTACGCTCTTTGATAGGCTCTCGAAGTCCCAAAATAGGTCAAATTGACCAAGGATCTCCCAAAACTTGGCCAAGGGACAAAAATTAGATCACAGGCTGTGGATCCTAGTGTGATCTAGTTCACCTCATACAGATCTTACCCATTTGAAGATAATTGTAAGCGTGTAGCGCTAGAGATGCAGAACTACCATAATAAAAGAGCCAAGAGACAAATATTTGTGGACGTAGCCCAGGAGGGGGTGAACCACGGTAATATATGTGTAATGTGATGAATGCATGTACATCTTTGTCTTCTTTCAGTAGCTAGTTTTTATGCTAATAAATGAGTTAATACATTGTTATGGAATACGATTGTGTTGTTCGCGAAATAATTTGTTAAAGATAAATGTGTAACTGTGAGTAATAGTAGATTGAAATCATATTTCATAGTATATGGCTCTAAATAATAAACTTCTATCTCATACTCAATCCTAGGTTGTGAACACCTAAGTATTACAACCACCCATTTAAATCTATCTCAGGTGAGACTGCACAATGCACTCTGTGTACTATCTTTCCTTCTAGTTTACCAAGAGGGATGATAGTTTTAGAGGATTTTTTGGAAACCCGAAAGACATGAACCCCTGGTCAATAACTTAGACAATAAAGGAGATTAGATGACCAACAAATGGTTCTGTTTTCATGTTAATAGAAATAAGAGAGGAGTGAGTAGATGAGATAGATTGAACAAGAAAAGAATGAGCGAAACAAGAAGAGAAACGAGCCATTAGAATGGAATGTTGAGATCTTGGAACCCCATGAAAGAATAAATTGAAGGCTGGTTGAGAACGAAAGAGATAGAGTTTTCACAGAAAGATAATAAAAACCCTAAATCGCACCTCACAAATATCTGGACAAACACGTGTTTATTGATTTACATGAAGTCTTTTTCTATGATTTTTCGCATCTACTACAGGAGTGGATACTAAGGTTGAAGTATAACCATGTGACTTTCCAAATTCGACAACTAGATTGGAATCTGGTACAAATTGAGCAGTTACTGCAGGTGAACAACAAATTCACCCATGCAGTAGAATTTTGGCTTGACAATATTGTGGCAGGTTTCATCACAGAATTTGCAGTTGACACAACGAAGTCATACAACACAGCAGAGAAAGAATTTCTACGTGGACCTTGAGGAAGTTGCATTCAATCCTTGTATACTTCTTCTATTAAGATAATTCCATATAATAAAGGTTTAATGACAATGGAATCAGATAGCTAAACTTCCCTGCGTGCATGGGGGAAGGGGGGAAACACTGACAAAGAGAGGATAATTGGGAGCTAAGGATAAAGGAAAGAAGGAGGAGGAACCCTTGGACCCGATCATGATTGACGACTAGCTCAAGTGGATCTTGGCATCATTAGGAATGACGCATAGCAGATTACCCTACCAATATAAGGTGAATACCAAGAAAAGAGTCATAGCCGTGAGGGAAGGCTTGGCGAGTGATGAGGAAGAGGTAGAAGATCTTTGGGCTATGGAGAATATTGAGGAAATCTTGCATGCAACATATGATAGGAAGATGAGAGGCCCAAGAACAGGGGGAGAAGCAAACCATCTGAAGGCAACCATCCTATCCATATTAATGTCAGTGTGGAACCCATAAACCCATGTGCAACTAATACACCAAAGAGAAAACCATCGTTTAGACAACTGAAGTTTGGAGGAAATCCGATAGAAAGAAGCACATCTACACAAGGAGCAACAATTGGAGGATCCAGTTCAGGCAGCACTAGTCAAGTATCTACACCATGCAGAGGAGGTAGTAGTTCAGTATTCAGAATGGTAGGACACAATCCCACTATCAGATTACCAAAATTTCAAGGGGAAGCAACAAAATACCCTAGGAAGCATTTGTTCATTTGTGCAAAGATCTAGGAAGAAAAGAAGATCACTGATGAAGATACCAAACTCTCACAGCTAGTGATTACACTAAGATATCACACACTAGACTGGTACATGAGTCTAGACACAAACAATTTCCCTGGGACAACAAGGACATTGGAATACATTAAGAACATATTGATTAATGAGTTCTAGAAGCTGAGCTTAGAGGATCAATACATGAACGAGATGATCGAAATAAGATAGAAACTAGGAGAATTTGTATGGGAGATTGATTAGAGATTCAAGCGACTGAAGGGAAAGCTAAAATACCTTATGAATGAGATGCAACATCAACACTTGTTTGTCAAATCACTACTCCCACACTTAAAATATCCCTTACGACAACAAAAAATTTAGATGCAGGCAGAGGCTCTGCAGGAAGCCTTGCAACTAGAAGAGAACCAGTACCAGCAGGCGAAGCCAACTATTGAGGAATTGAAGGAGGATTTGAATAATCTAACATTTCAGTTGAACCAAAATAAGAACAAGGACAAACAAGAAGTCATTTGGTTCACCACATGCATGAAAGAAGGACACCACAAGAATGAATTCCCAACATTCACGCAGTATATGGAAAAAGGTATGCCAAATCTGCTACCACAGGGAGGATTATGGTGCAGAATATGCAAGAAACTAGGTCACGACCCTTATCACTGCATGATTATGCAAAAATACCAGACATTTCCAAAGAATTCATATTGCACCTTATGAAAATCAATGGCCACAATGATAAGGATTGCAGAACTATGGAGCTAATGCGGGAAAGAACATTAGATGCATATAGGGTACAGGTCGAAATGCCCTAGCTCCATACAACACTACACAACAACCCTACAATAATGTACATCTACATTATAACCCGACACAGACCCAATACAATACCGCACAGTATAATCAGGCACCAAAGTATAACGCGTCGAGAGGTGACCGAACAGGCTACCAAGGAGAAGGATGAGAAAGAGGAGGTTTTGTATGTTGTAGAGGACCAATCACATGTCACAATTGTCAACAACTGAGACATTATGCATGGGAATGTCCACTTCCACCAACAACTTGTATGTATTGTTGTGCATCGGACCATGATACAGAGGAATGTCTGACACTACTAGTAAAGACTTGGGAAAAGAGGAACTAGAACAATCAGAATGTTTAGTGGATTTCAACCGAAGCAAGGGATGATAGACGAAACATCAACATAGTCACTTGTGGAGTAATGAAAACAGGTACTAATGCAGTTCGACAGGAACCAACACAGAACCAATGGGTAAAGAAGAACACTAAACCAAGAAAGAAATTTTACATGCCAAAAGAAAAGGACACCTTTGAGGAAGCGAGACAAGAATTTTAGAAGGAGGACACATTGTCGACTTTGACTGGACAACGAAGCAAGGAATCCCTAGAATATGAGATGTCGCCCTCACTGGATCATACCAACGAAATGCAACCCAAGGGACAAGTAAGTATAATCAAAGGATTTTTACAATCATGCGTAAAAGTATTAAGTGATCCTTCATCTATGAAAATATTGCAAAACATACTAGAGAAATGTAGCAGCGAGACAGAAGAAAATCTAGAACCAAAAACCATCAACCACCTAAACACAAGAAGAAGAACAAGCAGGGAATTTAAATTAAATGGTAACATTGGGGATTTCAATATGGGAGACATTATACTAGACTTAGGATCCGAAATGAATGTGCTACCAAAGGCAACATGGAAATACATGGGAGAACCAACATTGGGATACTCAAATGTCCATTTAAAACTAGGAAACCAACATAGAGTCCTACACATAGGTAGACTGAAAGGAGTGACAATAGATCTTGATGGAGTGGGCACTAAAGAAAATTTTGAAGTCATTGAAATAGTAGACGACACAACATCTTACCTGACATTGCTTGGTATGGATTGGACATTTGACAACCAGGCCATAATCAATTTGAAAACCAGGAAAATGACATTTGAATCCAAAGAATATAGGGTCATAACACCACTAGGTCGATCGGAAGAGTAGAGGTTTGTAGAAACCACTTTCCTTGACTTAGAGGAGATCGACCAGTTGTAGAGAACAACTACGCGTGATGAGGATTACATAAACCCAACTGCAGACGAGATACTCCATTGGCAGAGCATTACTTCATGTGCCACAAACTGAGACACAGAGTTCGAAAAATGGCAGCAGAGACTACACGAAGATGTGCAAGAATAGACCGCACAGTAAGATGTGTAGGCATAGAAATCAAAGAACCACCCAGTTTCCACAGACTAAATGATTTGGAAAAATTCTTGACACAATGTGAAGACAAAGTATTAGAAAACTAGTGACTGTTAGCACTTGACCTAGCACTCAAGGCCACACCCAAAAGATGGTGGGGTGCACATAAAGAGACCATCACAGAATGATATCAATGTAAGAGACTATTGTGCATAAGGTTTGGCGCAAAACAAGAATACAACCAACAACAGAAAGAGGAAGGATAAGAGGCGCCAATAGAACACTTGGCGAAGTGAAAAACCCTATGGAAAATGACGCCACTGTAAGAATGGCCTCATCATTTCATACATACTTTAGAGGGCATACCAGCGAACTGGTATACAGACCAGGAATTGCCCAAGGGAACTACAACATGGAGGAAATTGCAATAGAAATTCACAATCACTTTCTCATTTGAGCATGAGAACCCCAACATAGATGCATCCCTCAAAGGAATCAGAGGAGTAATATTCATCAAAGAACCGGAAATAGAATTTATCACAGAAGAGAAACAACGAAATAAACATATAGTCAAGGAACTACTGTCATGTTACCATGTATAGGAGGAAGCACCAGATGAAGATGATCCACGCGATATTCATATTGAAGAAGTAGAAGGTGAAAGAGATGTGGAAGGACCACCCATAGAATCATAATTCATTTCCACACCAATCAAGGTAAATAAAGTTAACATCCGGACAACTGAGAAGCCCAAAATGGCCAACATTGGAGACTAATAGGATGAGAAAACAGTAGAAAGCGTCACAAAATTGTTGCGCGAATATAGTGACCTTTTTTCAACAACATTTACAGAGATGAAGGGTATAGACAGAGAATTAGGAGAGATGAATACACCACTCAGACCTGAAGTCAGACCTACTCAACATAAACCCTACAAACTGAACCCCATATATAAACATGAATTTGAAGATGTGATTGACAGAATGCTTGAAGATGGCATCATCGAACCAATTGAGGAATCAGAATAGATAAGCCTGATGGTAGTATAGGACAAGAAACAAGGCAGAGGGATCAAGATATGCATTGAATTACATAAGTTGAATGATGCATGCCTACATGACCCATTCCCTACATCATTCATGGATGAAGTGTTAGAGAATGTGGGGGGACATGAAGCTTACTCATTCATTGATGGATTTTCATGCTACCATAAGATTAAGAAAGAACATGAGGATAGGCACAAGACTACGTTTTCAATGGAATGGGGATCTTATCAGTACACAGTCATGCCGTTTGGACTGAAGAATGCACCTGTAATATTCTCCAGAGTGGTCATCGCAACATTTAAGGAATTCATCCATTAGTTTCTTGAAGTATATACCTAGATGACTGGAAAGTTTATAGTCTATTGAAAAACCATGTGGAAGTGTTACGACTAATGTTAGAGAGATGTAGACAATTCCAGATATCACGGAACATCAAGAAATGCATATTTGGAACACCGTTTGGGATACTATTGGGCCATATAGTATGCAAACACGGCTTGTTAGTGGATCTGGCCAAGATAGTAGTCATTGTTAACTTACCAACACCAAAAATAGTCTATCAGCTAAGAGAAACCTTAGGGAACACATGACACTACAAGAAATTCATCAGAGGGTATGTGTAGATCACAACACCGATGGAAAAACTATTAAGGAAGTATACAAAGTATCAATGGAATGACAAGTGTCAACACGATTTAGATACCCTAAAGTAAAAGATGGTTACCACACCAATACTAGTATTTCCAGACTGGGAAAAGACATTCCATGTGCATGTAGATGCATCAACGATAGCACTAGGAGCTATATTAGTGCATCCAGAAGTAGGAGACTTGGATCACCCAATAGGGTTCGCAAGAAGAAAGTTATTAGACTCAGAACAAAATTATAACATGACAGAAAGAGAAGGTCTAGCCATGGTGTATTCACTGCAGAAGTTCAGACATTACCTATTGGGAAAACACTTTAAGATGTTTATAGATCACTCAGCCCTAAAATACCAGTCAACAAGCTAGTATTGGGGGGGAGAATTTGTTGATGGTTATTGCTATTTCAAGAATTTGATTTTGAAGTAATAGTTAAACCAGGAAAACTAAATGCAGGATCTGACCACCTATCTAGGGTCACAAATGGACAAGAAACTATGAATTTAGAAGAAAACTTTCTGGTTGCACAATTATTCTCAATACAAATTGTTGATGACTACTTCGTAGATATCATCCAGTACCTGAGCATAGGTGTTGTGCCACAAGAATATACCACCATGTAGAATAAGAACCTGGTAGTCCACGCAACCAACTTTCAATTGATCGCAGGACACCTATACAAGATGGGCGCATACAACATCTTGCGAAGGTATGTATTAGAGAACGAAAGACCAAGAATTTTATCAAAAACCCACGAGGTAATCACAGGAGGGCATTATGCAGGAAAATCTACCATACAGAAGGTACTACACATAGGACTATGGTAGATAACGATTCACAAGGAATCGAAAGATTACTGTCAGAGATGCGATGTCTGTCAAAGGGTAGGCAAACCCAACAGAAGGGACGAGATGCCACTACGACCACAAGTAACATCATAGGCATTTGACAAATGGGAAATAGACTTTGTGGGACCAATTAACCCATTATCCAAAATAATAGGAGAAATATACATTATCACCACGATGGAATACCTAACAACATGGGTGGAAGATACACCAGTAAAATAGTGTAGCACAGAGACATCTGCACGCTTCTTGTTTGAACAAGTATTCACTAGATTTGGGTGCCCAAGCATTTTGATGAGTGACCAAGGAAAACACTTCATAAAAAAAACCACCCGAGCGATGACTAAAGAGTTTGAAGTTCACCACCAGAAGAGAACACTGTATCATCCATAGGCAAATGGCACAGTAGAAGCCTTCAAAAAAATTCTGGAGAATGTACTGACAAAGATCTATAACATCAATAGAGACGACTGGGACCTCAAAGTACCAACAATATTATGGGTGTATAGGACCACATGAAAAAATTTAACAGGGCACACACCATTCAAACTAGTCTATGGACAAGAAGCAATAGTGACATTAGAATTTTTAGTACCCGGCTTACATGTAGTAGCTATCACACAAATGACAGAACGAGGTGTAGTACATGAAAGACTGAATCAATTATTGTCAATGGAGGAAGAACAAATCCTGGAATGATTCCATCAACAAGTGTAGAAAGCAAGAGTCAAATCTTGGCACGATCTACACATCAAGAAGAAAACATTCAAGGAAGGAGATCTAGTACTACTTTATGATAGCAAGTCATTTCAACACCCAGGGAAGCTTAGAATGCATTGGCTAGGACCGTATGAGATAAAATATGTCATGGAAAGAGGAGATGTACAGTTAAGAGATTTAGCAGGCACAAACCTCAGAGGAATGATTAATGGGAGCCAACTGAAGATGTACAAAGACAGTCAACCACCCATCGCACAGTAAAAAAAAAGGGGGGGGGGACACAAAGGAAAAAAGACTAAAAAGCGTGCAACACACCAGAGATAGAAATGAAATATGACATTCAAAACAAAAATTAGGAAAAGGCACGAACAATGGTTACATACAAAGGGAAAACAAGAGGGAAATGGAAAGTCAACAAAAGTAGTATGACAGGACAACATTGAGCGGAATTAAAGCATGACAAGGACCGATGAGACATTACATTAAGCATGCCAACAAGAGACGGCAAAGAAAGCATAATGACAAGTATGAAACCACCACATATGCATTCAACCCATAGTTATGATGCATTAAATGCATAATGGAGGACGTGTCCTTGACAAGATTTCTGACAAGCCCATAGAACACATGAGCATGAGAGCAAGTAGTTTATTCACGAATGGAAAATAGAGAGAGAGTAATAGCATCCAGAATGAATAGATCAAGACCACAGAGCTCACCGAAGTTATTCGAACTCATAAAACATTTGACAGTCACCACTATAGAACCACCGAAGCCAATAGAAGCAAACCAGATAGCCAGACCGACCAGGGTTCAAGCTAGGTCATGAGGACCGCTAGAAGAGAGAAAACAATAGCAGTCAGAGATCATTGACATTGATGAAATCCCATCCCTATAGATGATATCGGTAAAATCTACACCAATAATGGAAGAGATTCAACAACCACAAGTAGAGGCCATGAAAGTGGATACACCAGTAGCGGTGTAGGCGCCTCATAATAAGGAAGTGGAAACCCAATACAAAGTGAAACCAAAAAGAACTAAAGTATCCCTGGAAGTTAACAAAACGACACAAAATCTAGAAGCAACAGTGCAACCAGACGAGCCGCAAACGACCATCTCATATCAGCCAGCAGAGGAGACCATTGGAAATGCCTAGCCTTGGCCAAAATGGATGATGGGGGAGCCACCAGAAGTTGTTGGAACTTCAAAGCAGCCACCACAATAGGAATAAAAAGTTCAGATAGCGAGATCACCCCGCAATAAACCTGTAGCATAAATTTTTCTACCACGCATAACAACTAGAGTATAGGTAGAACCGGAGCTACTGGGTCACGTCGAGAAGCTCAAATATTCAGACCATGACGTATCAGATGAAACCAAGTTCCCAAAACTTTGGCTGAGGGTCTTTAAGTAGACCATAGGCATAACCTGACTCGGAGAAATGAGAAACCAGCCACACCAGTGGTCAGCTGGGCTGGATAGAACATGAATCTTAGGTTTGTTGAAGCTACCACATTTTGGCAGAGGCCAGTAGTGACAACATGTGTCGATCAGTTTTTAGTAGTCACACATGGAGGGGACATATTGTTGGACAAACCCATCCCCATAACTGTTGAGATTATCGCAAAAATAACAAGGTTACCAGCTCGAGGTATGGATCCCACGTTGATTCTGGACGACAAATCCAAGGAGAAAGCGTTGGCAGAAGAAATGAATAAGAAATATGGCACCACCAGGGGAACGAGGGGCATCATGATCAAATGAATCAACAATGTAGCCACACAATTGGGCGCAAAGACATTATCTTGAAAATTTCTTAGAAAATGCCACAAAGATGAAGTACTAGCAGGAGTCATTGTAGTTGCAGCTCAGTGCAGATAAGGCACCTCTATGAGCTGAGTGTCATATCTATTGAAATTATTTCAAGAGGACTGGAAGGATGCGCTAGACCTATGCACAGAGTTCCATTTCTTATGGAGGATCACCCTAATATCCTTCATGGGATGGTGAGAACTAAGGTATGTAATTTTTTGTACTAGACCATAGCCAGCGTGAGAGAGATAACTATTACTTAGATCCGGGCCACAATATAGGCATAAGAGGGAGAATGAAAAAATATTCAAAGCATACCCATGGGACATACAAGAAGCTATCAAATAACCATGGAGAATAACGCCAGAGGCTATTGTGTGATATGCAGACATCGTCAACTTCTAGGCCACATGGCAAACAATGTGGATACAACCAAAGAAGGATCCAAATAAATAGTGGCTACAGATGCACTACTACATAACAAGGGGTGATATCGACATGGTCATCAATGAATGGCCTGATGAATGGAGGATCCCATCCATTACCTGGGAAGTACCAAAAACAACAACAAAAGGAGAGGCAGAACAGGCGAAAACGCAGCCTCTGAAAATCCAAGTGCCCAAGAAACCAAGAACGGGCCAAGGAAAGTTTATTTAGGTAGAAGAATGGTTGAAAAATATAGGAACCCATAAGGGCAAGAAAGAGACTACACAACTGACCAACGTACATCTGAAACATGCTAAGGGAGCAGAGGAGATCGTCCCAAACCCCATCACACAGGAACCAGGGGGAAATAAGAGACCAACTATGCAGAAAGGAGGCATACACAATAAATCAAAGGTGCAATGAGCATCTCCAGATTATACGATCATGGAGGATGATGGGGAAATGATCTCCAGAATGGTCCAGGATTTGCTAGTAGAATATTTCGATCATGCAACACATCACAGGGATAAACTGCAAAAAGAGTTGGTATAAATGGGATAGTTCCTCAAGAAATTTGGGGAAGCACAGATAGCAAGTAGTAGTAGAGGCATAGAGACATCAACAATACAGACCAAAGAAAGAGTGGGGGTAGAAAAAAGAAACCCAGTCCACTCCATGCCACACACAAACGCAACTATATACATCAAACCTAGCATGTTGTGTATGGATGAAATTGTGGGGTAGACACCCTTGAATTATTTAGACCACATCCAATTGGTCTTGATGTAGATGCCATCAAGGGCACTACACAAATTGAAAGTTAGCGTCGACCACGAGGTATAGTCTCATGCACATAAAAATTAATCGAGATACAACAAGCAACAAAGAAGTGAGAGGTGCTGGAAAACATTTGTGAGCAGGCCAAGCTCAAAACTCAGTAGGAAAAAGAACGTAGGAAGGAACTAGAACAAAGAGTGGGAGGACTTTTTGAGAAACTCCCAAGAATCACACAAGGAAATGAACTCCCAGTAGTAGGAAAGATTGACCAGATTGCATAGGCAATCGATCAGTATCAGAAGGAGATCAAGAATCTATGTGAACAACTCACACCAACCACTCCACCGGAAGTGAAGGAGAAAAGGAAGTAGGAAGAAACAATGCAGCTGCAAGAGATGGAACAATAGGTTAGCAAAACAACTAAATTGCTCGATAAAGTAGCGCAACTTTGGAAAAGGTTGGAGGAGGACCCACAAGTCCAATTCTGGGACAAGGAAGAGGAAATGATCAATGCAAAGATCCAAGAACTCAAATAGAGGTAGAAGACCATACCAATCCCGGAATGAGTCAAGGGGATGTAGGAGATGAAGAAGATTCAGGCAAAACTTATCACTGCACAAACACAAAAACATGAGCGTCATGCTCAAATAGAGCCACTACAAGAATGGGTAGAAGAAATACTTGCACATGTAGAAGGAGATAAAACATAGATAGAACAGACCCAAGCTAAATGTGTAGGATTACTGACTGATGAAGTGGCAGTTTAGGTAGTAGACACCATCAAGAAGAACATCGTGCAGGCACTGACAAATGCAGCAGATCTCAAGGAAAATTTCTAGATGATCACCAAGGAGATTGAAGAATCTCAAAAGGATTAGGTGACTCAAGATGAGTCACATGTCAGTGTTGGGAGCATGTTGGCACCAAGACGAATCATGGGAAATAAATCATGCAGAAACTGAAGCGACAATTGGAGGAAGAACAACACATGTGCATGCAAGAAATTGTGCACAAGGAAAGTGACAGCTAGAGGAAGAACAAAATGTGCGCATGGGAGGAAGACCTAACATCGGTAGGGTTAGGGTTTTTTTAATACATTGTAAATATCTGAAGAGCCTGATATATATAAATAGAGATAAACAGGTATCATATAGAGGCTGGTTCACTTTTGTACTAGTTCAACGTTGTAGTATTCCATCATAGTTATGTACGAGTTTATGTGTTATGTAATACTTCTATGAACTAGTTATGTAAGCTATTGAGATGAGAGAAGAGGAGAGACGGAATATCTGAGGATTAGATTGCAGGCTGTGGAGACTGGTGTGATCTAGTTCACCTCATATAGATCTTACCCATCTGAGGATAATTGTAAGTGCACGGCGCTGGAGATCCAGAACTACCATAATAAAAAATCCAAGAGAAAAATCTTTGTGGACATAGCCCAGGAGGGGGTGAACCATGATAATATCAGTGAAATGTTATGAATTCATGTACATATTTGTCTTCTTTCAATATTTAGTTGTTATGCTAATGAATGAGCTAATACATTGTTATGGAATACAATTGTGTTGTTCGAGAAATAAATTGTTAAATATAAATGTGTAACTGTGAGTAATAGTAGATTGCAATCATAATTCGTAGTATATGGCTCTGAATAATAAACCCCTATCTCATACTAAATCCTAGGCTATAAACACCTAAGTCTTACAACCACCCATTTAAAGCTATCTTGGGTGAGATTGTGCAGTGCACTCTGTGTATTGTGTTGCCTTCTGGTTTACCAGGAGGGCTGATAGTTTTAGAGGCTTTGTTGGAAACCCAAAAGACATGAACCCTGGGTCAATAAATTAGATGGTAAAGGAGAATATCTTACCAACAATGTGTATTATCTCTCATTTGTTCATTGTTTATTTACTCTGCAATTATTGGATGATAATGCTACATTGATATAACACTTGATTTATATGATTAAAAGCAATTAAATTGCTCTATTACTGATTCACCCCCCTCTTAGTAATCCAAAAAATATTAGGAAATGAGGGAACCCAAGAATCCATAGTAAGGACTAACCTCCCTGAGAAGAATACCCAGAGAATACAAAGAACAAAGGTGAGAACATGAAAAGAAATTAGTTTAGAATCCCAACTAGATGATTTTGAAATAAAATATGTCATGTTAGATTTTGGATCCGATGTCAACATACTACCCAAAAACACCTGGGGATATCTAGGAAAACATCAGTTAGTGTATTCCCCCATCCAATTGAGAATGGAAAACCCATGCTGCATTTTTCTAGTAGGAAGGATGGAAAATGTAGAAATCGATATTGCGGGAGTTAAAGCCACAGCCGATTTCGAGGTAATTGAAATCATGGGAGATATGGATCCCTACCCTGCTCTACTCAGAATTTATTGGGCATACAGAAACTATGCTATCATTGATCTAAATAAGGACACCATGATGTTTGAGGTGGTTGGGATAAAAGTGGTTCAACCCTTAGATCCATATTTAGGGCCTAGGTACAATGAACTGGTGGACAACAATATGGAATTAGATTCTCTTGGCCAATTATACACAATAACATCAGGAACAAGACCATATTACATAAATATCATTGCATATGGATCTGTAAGTTGGAGAATCATACGTCTACTGATGATGATTCATAATTAACATTTGATAGTTGGAAGCAAGGCTCATATGAACGATTCTTAAGATGATGCGCAAATGTCAGAGTAATGAGATGGATTGGAACCAAGATCAGAGAACATCCAACATATGATGGTACCTTAGAGGTACACAATTTTCTTACCAGTATGGAAGAGAAAATAGTGGCAGATCAAAGGATCTCAGTTCTTGACCTAGACTTGCAGGATAACCTTGCTAGATGGTAGTCCACTCATAGAACCTTGATTGTGGAGTGGGAAGATGCAAAAGCAAGACATTTGATGTCGATTCAAAAGTAGGGATCCACTGAAAGAAGAGATGAGTATAGATTTTCAAGATGCACAACTATTTGATGGAAGGTCTGACCCCAAAGTGAATATTGAGCATTGCTTAAAACAATGGAAAGTTGCAGAAGTACCCTCTCACTTATGGGTTCAAGTATTTCTCCACTTGCTGGGTCCAATCCCAAAATCTTGGTACATTCATGAAGAGACTATAAGACAAACAAGTTGTTGGCAGAATTTACAAGACCAGTTTTGCAAGGACTTCTCCTTGACAAGTAAGTACCCTGGGCTCAACACAGTCCTTCAAAGAATGAGAGAAATGTTTTTTACTGACATTTACAAAAAGAGACTAAACCCAGTAGTATGTGACGACCATGTTCAATTTCTCCAGTCTAGTCTGAGTCATGACTCTGATAAGATAGTTTTAGCTTGTTGTAAATTTGATAAAGAACTGGAAAAAGACGATGACTTAGAAGATATTAGAAGCTTAACTATTAAAGAAATAGAAGGAATTAGAGAAATTCATGATACTATACCTAGTCACATGTGTAGCTCCTATAACCATCCACTAAAGTTGTGAAAAGTTCATATAGGGAGTACAAAGCATCCTAATATAGCTTCCATAGGAGATTATTGGGATGAGAAAACTACGAATGAAGTACACAACCTGTTGCAAGAGTATGAGGACTTGTTTCCAAAAACATTCTCAGAACTGAAAGGTATAAAAGGATCCATGGGATAAATAAAAATCGAGTTAAAACCCAACTCAAAACTTGTGAAGCACAGACCATACCACCTTAATCCTAAAATAAAAGAGAATGTCAAGGAGGTAGAAAACATGCTTGCGCCATGACTTATCTTCCCAATTGAAGAAGTAGAGTGGGTTAGCCCCATAGTTATCCAGAGTAAGAAGGATACATAAGACATTTGGGTGTATGTGGACTGC
Source organism: Picea sitchensis (assembly GCA_010110895.2). Taxonomy (NCBI): domain Eukaryota; kingdom Viridiplantae; phylum Streptophyta; class Pinopsida; order Pinales; family Pinaceae; genus Picea; species Picea sitchensis. Next base: position 60,001 of record SNQJ01S0009725.1, on the reverse strand, counting down.
AAAATTCTGAATTTTGCATGTGTGCACGATCTATTTCCAACACCTTTCAGTGACGAAGTGTTAGATAATGTTGTGGGAAAAGAATCTTATTCGTTTATAGATGGATTCTTAGGATATCACCAAGTCATAATTGCAGAGGAAGACAAGAAGAATACCACATTTATAACTGAATGGGGGTCATTCTCATACAACGTAATTCCCTTTGGCTTAAATAATTCCCCTGCAGTCTTCTCTCAGATCGTAATAACAACATTTCAAGAGTTTATCCACAAGTTTGTAGAGGTCTACATGGACGATTGGACAATATACATCCCATTAAAGAAAATGTAGGGCTACTCCAGTTAATGTTTTATAGATGTTGTGAATTTCATATATCTCTGAATATAAGAAAGTGCATCTTATGCATACCACATGGAAGTCTTCTAGGCCATATTGTATGTCAGGAAGGAGTCTTGGTAGACCCAACTAAACTTGCGGTCATTCTGAACATGCCTCCACCTACAAGTGATAAACTATTGCACTCTACACTTCAGAATACAAGATATTACTATAGGTTCATCAAAAGATATGAAACTATCATTGCACCTTTATAAATATTGTTGAACAAGTTCGAACTATTTTGGTGGACACTAGAATGTGAGAAAGAATTCAACATTCTCAAATAAAAACTAAGTACTTCACCTATCTTGATATTCCCCAATTGGGAAATTGAATTCCATGTACATGTGGATGCATTAGGCATCGCCCTGGGAGTCATTTTAGTGCAACAAGGGGAAGGAAATATGGACCACCCTATCTATTTTTCCAGTAGAAAACTTTCACAAGCCAAACACAACTACACAACCATTGAAAGGGAATGTCTAGCTATGATTTATGCATTACAAAATTTTAGACACTATTTGTTAGGCTCTCATTTCAAGTTATTTACTGACCACTCTGCATTGAAATACCTAGTCAATAAAGAAATACTTGAAGGAAGGATTTGCAGGTGGCTACTTCTCTTTCAAGAGTTTTCTTTCGAAGAAATTTTCAAACCAAGAATATGCAATGTGAGTCTAGATCACCTTTCCAAGTTGGAATCAGGAGAAATTGGTGGAGCAATATATGATCAACTCCCATATGTGGACCTTTTCCGATTTGAGGCCATCCCAGAGTATCTTAAAGACATTGATGTCTTCCTCAGTACAGGTACCTGCCCAGAAACTTACTCCACAACCCAAAAGGCAAATATGGTGGTTTGCGCAGCAAGTTGAAATTGGAAAATTGGCACAGAGTGGTGCTAATAGGAAGGTTGAAGGGGATTCTAGTAGATCTAGATGGTTTTCACACCATGGCTGAATTTAAAGTCATAGACAAAGTAGAAAATACTTCTCCATATCCAACATTGTTGGGCCTATATTGGGCCTTTGCTAACCATACTATTATCAATTTGAAGATAAGGAAATTTATATTTGAGTCTGAAGAATAAAGAGTTATTGCACAATTTGATCCCTGATAAGGAGGCATGTATTTGGAACCTACGACAGATAATATTCTTACAGAAGATGTGAATCAACTATACAAGAATACCATGCATGAAGAAGATTATATCAACCCAACTGTAGATTGCATGCTCAGTTGGAGGAGTATTATTTATTACACTTCATACTTTGACATAGGACTGGAAAATCGGAAACAACGATTACATGAATTATCTACCAGGAGATGTGCCAGAGTGATGCACGCACTGAGATGGGTTGGTATAGAGGTAAGAGAACCTCCCAATTTTTATGGATTAAATGATTTAGAAGATTTTTTGATGAAATATGAGGTAGGGTTTATGGAAAAGCATAGATTACCGACATTAGATATTTCTTTAAAATCTACACCTGCAAGATGGTGGGGTACACACAAAGAAAAGATAAAAAATTGGTTCTAGTGCAAATGTTTATTGGGCATCAGATTCGGCACAGGAAATGAGAAAAAATATGAGGAGAAATGTGAAGGATTTGGAAAACCCCAAGAGCATGTAGAGAAATGCAGAGTTCAGTGGAGATTAGTACCATCAAAAGAATGGCCACACCATTTTATTCACACACTATAAGGCATTTCGAAGAACTTGTACATATAACAGGAACAACGTATAGAAAATGCCAACTGGGAAGAAATACAATAGAGTTTTGTAGTTACATTTTCCTTTGAGCATGACAGTCTAGAGATTGATACAACGTTGAAAGTGGTAAGAGATAGGATATTTGAAGAACCAGAGTTTGAAATAATTCCAACATCTCAGAGGCAGGCTAGTCATATAGTCAAACAATTGCTACACTGTTATCATGTGGCAGAAGAAAAAGAACCTGAAGAAGATAATCAGTGCCACATCCATATCCTAGAAGTAGAAGGTGAAAGGGAAGTATAAGGTCCCAAGATGGAATTAGAAGATTATGCTACACCTTTAAAGATTAATAAGGTCAATATTGGAACTACAGATAACCCAAATATGGCTAGTATTGGAGATTATTGGGATCATCAAACAATAGAAAGGATCACATAATTACTGCGTGAGTATAGTGACTTATTTCCTGCAACATTTTCATAGATGAAGGGGCTAACAAGAGAGATAGGAGAGATGAAAATCCCATTGAAACTAGAAGAAATACCTATCAAATAGAGGCTGTATAGATTGAATCCAATATACAAAGAGAAGGTAAAGATAGAAATTGACAAGATGCTAGAAGTTGGTATATTGTAATACCCCAAGGACGTGCCCAATTGTAATATGAATTGTAATTTTGTTTTATAGGCTGATGATCTAAGTTTATATAAGCTAGTGGGATTATGTGGTGATTAGGCCAGGTAGCCTAAGTGTTGAAGGCCAAGAGCCTGATTTTGTACATGTAACTATGCGCATTATTAATAAAGATAAACACAGTTGCGTCCATACCGACCACGATGAATGAGTGATGGAGGAGTAAGCTTCCACAGAATGGGTAAGGGATTGGGTGCTGGAAGGTGGAAAAGAGAGTCTAAGTGTTGAGCCTAGGGGCTTAAGTCCTTTGGAATAATATTTTAATATTATTCCCAAAAAAATCCATGTAGAATGTGATGTTTTATCCTAAGTTCTTTGGAAGGACGAGTGACTTCCAAATGGGAAGGAATGAGCTTCATGGGTGACAAGTGTCAACCCAAGTGTATGCAGTTAAAACTGTTGAGTTGAGCCTTGATGAGGGGTTTTTTTTTTCCATTCGACCATTCGTTGTCTAAACTGGGTGACCTCTGTATCTGAGTTGGGGGCGGGGGGGAATATCACACACAACACTAAAAACTGAAATCATGAGACCTTTGTGATTGTCTAGTGTATTCTCATCTGGTCTTTGAGTTTGGCCTCCATCCTTGACCTCTGCATACTTTCTGTCATGCATCCTGTAACCGGTAAATCGTGAGCCAATTCTTGTCTTTTGTAGAACCCGACACCTGGATAATCGCCTGAGCATGCTATGTTTTAGCGTCTGGTCATTTCCATTGTGGGACTATGCCCATTTTTTGTTGTGTCTGTCATCCCGGTGCCAATTGAGTGCTTGATGTTGTTGCGGTTTCCCTCACCCATTTGGAATTGAGTTGAAGGGTGTGCTGAAGAAGTAGGTTGTCAGGCCTGTGAGAAACTCCCCCCAGGTGAGAGAGTCTGCTGGGAAGTGGTTTCTCCTAGAGAGAGTCTAGCACCAACTTCATGGATCTAAGAATTTCTGATCTGACCTATTGTCGAGGCCCAGAGAGGGAGGTGAAGCACCGATGGAATGTTCTTATGAAGGTTTATACTCCCAGGTGGAACAGGCATGTGGGGAATGAGAGTCTGTTAGTAGTGGGTGTAAGAAGGCATCCTAGGGAGAATCCTTCCGGTTATTTGGTGCAGTTTTCCCTGTAACCTCAGCCTAGACTAGGATTCCTTGCCTTGGGTGGAGCTTAGTCCCAGCACAGGGTGACCCACTACTGAGAATGATGAGCAGCGCGGTCTAAGCCTGGGAGGTTTGTGGAAGGCCTAGACGTGGTTGGTGGAAGTACGCTAGTAATAAAAGATAAGTGTTAAATTTGTAATTGATTTATAAGTATATGCATGTCTATGATGTTTATATGTAACATGAATTCTGGGTGCATATGAATTATTGTTAATTCCAGGGATTATTTATGTTAGCTACTTTGCTTGTGCTTACTCTGAGTTAAATGTGTTTAATTTGATTTAAATGCATGTTATTAATTAAGTATGAGAATGAAGTTGTTCCGCATAGCAACATTTGCCCGACTAGCGGGATTAAGGCCGGGGGGGTGTTACAGTTTGGTATCAGAGCCTAGTTTCAATGATAAGCCTAGATGGGCCAGATAAGTCGTCTTTGGACCGAGGTTTTGAGAAGGAAATTGTGCCTAGAGGACTAATTTTAGACCTCATAATGTTTTTGAGTGTCAACGGGCTACTTGACCATGTTACAAAGCTCAGGAGGTGTAGCAGTATTATAAAACTGCAACCAGTGTGGTATATGGCCACAGGGAGAGAGAGAACTCCACACCAAAGTGCTGGAGCCATAGAATCTTTTCAGGAGGAAAGGAGAACCCTCACTACCATCAGATCTGGATAACGTGCACAAGGTTTAAAACCTTTTTGGAGTTGCACCGGAGTGTGGGAATCGGGATATGTAAAATCCCAAATTTGTCAGGACCGTCCATTAGGAGGGACGCGTGGAGAGCGATCAGCCTTTCGTGGACTTGTGACTTGAAAAGGTCAAAGGTAAAGTTCGTGAGAATTCACAAAACATGAATTCACGATTAGTTCACAACCATTGATCAAGGAGAGATCTGGACTGTTAAGTGTCTAGGAAGAATTTCAGAATTTCAGGAATTCGACTGATGGGAGAAGTGGTATGTGCTGATGCACAAACTCCTGAAGCCTAAAATCACTAAATATTGAAGAGCCAAAGTAGTGGGTCGAGTTGATGTCACTTTTATGGATGTGGACCCATGGGATCTGTGCCATGAGCCAGTGGGACCCGAAGTAAAAGCAGACGTAGTAGGCCCAGACAACATCACTGGAGGTAACGTGGACCTTCTTAAGGGCACCATGTGTCACTACCTTGGTGGGCGACAACTATGTTGTGGGCCTGGAGGGTAAGGAAATCGAAATTTTAGAAGTTGGGAGTTGGAGAGGGAGGCGAGTGTGAGAACCTCCAGGACCAAAACCTCGAAACCCAAAACCCTGCAGCCCCGAAATCCTGAAACCCGAAGTTTCATTTGGAGAGCCTTGTAGCACCTAGAAATTTAGCATTTGATCATGGCCCATGGACGCATGCGTTGGGGACTAAGAAAACAGGAGCTATCACCCAAAAATTATAGAGCCGAGCGGAAGTTGGAAAATTTGTGAAGTCAAAAAGTTTTCTTATTCACATTGGTTCATGATTGTTGTAGTTTAATTAAGGGTTTAAGTCCTGACAAACTTTGGTTGACTTCATGTTGTGTGTGAAGAATTCAATGAGTGTCAGGAAAACCATGAATCGATGCCAAGTATAGAAATGGAAGAGGTGAGGATTTCCTTCAATTCAGAGAATGAAAGAGAAGGAAGGGATGTCAACTTGGGAGTCGAAGGATCGAAATCCAATGGGCATGGAAGAGAATTGGATAAGGAAGGACATATGATGAAAATCATCGAAATATTGCAGAGAGAAGCCCAAGCTCACCGAGATGATATCCGAAATCTCATAAGGATCAGGGATCAACAGGGTGAATTCAACTTAAAGATGTTGAAGAACCTGGAAAGAATAGAAAGGAAATTGGAAAAGGAGAGTAACACAAGCAAAAGAGGGAGTCGCAGGACCCCTGAGAGAAAAAGAAGATCGAGGAGTGGTAGGAGTGATAAATTTGATGCCTGGAGTAGCTCCTGTGTCAAAAGCTCCTTATAGAATGAGTACGCCAGAGTTGAAAGAGTTATGATTGTAGCTTGAAGAGCTTCTAAAGAAGGGGTACATTTGACCAAGCATGTCACCTTGGGGTGCCCCGGTCCTGTTCATGAAGAAGAAGGACGGGATGTTGAGGTTGTGCATTGATTTCAGACAGTTGAACAAAGTAACTATTTTCGATCAGTTGAAAGGTGCAAAAATATTTTCGATGATATATCTCAGATAAGGATATCACCAAGTAAGAATAAAGGATGAAGACATCAGCAAGACCACCTTTAGAACAAGGTATGGTCATTATGAGTTCACAGTGGTACCGTTTGGGTTGTCGAACGCACCTGCTATTTTTATGTGCTTGATGAATGGTGTATTCTGAGGCTATCTAGACAAGTTTTTCATAGTCTTCCTGGATGACATTTTGGTGTAATCCATGTCAAAGGAAGAGCATGAACAACACCTGAGTATGGTGCTGCAAGTGTTGAGAGAACACCAGTTGTATGCCAAGTTGAGAAAATGCTCGTTTTATCAAAGGCAGATCCATTACTTGGGGCACATTATTTCAGAAGAAGGGATTGTCGTGGATCCTAAGAAGGTTGAGGACATCAGAGAATGGTCAGTGCCAAGGAATGTGGTATAAGTTAGATCCTTTATGGTTCTAGTAGGCTATTACAGAAGGTTTATCACATGGTTCTCAAAGATAGTTCACCCTATCACTTCCTTGAAAAGGAAGGAGAAATTTTTTTAGTGGACTGAAGAGTGTGAGAAAAGTTTCCAGCGATTGAAGCAACTGTTAACCAGCGCTCCAATATTGAGGATTGTAGATCCAAATGTGGATTTTGTGGTGTGCACATATGCATGTAAAGAAGGGTTGGGAGGAATTATCAGTCATAATGGATTTGTTATTTGTTATGAGTCCAGGAAGCTAAAAGAGAACGAAAAGAATTATGCCACTCACGATTTGGAGCTGGAAACAATCATTCATGCTCTGAGGAAATGGAGACATTACCTCATGGGAAGGAGGTTTGAACTCAGAATAGACCATAACGGTCTAAAGTATTTTTTTGATCAACCAACCTTAAATTCTAGACAAAGTAGGTGGCTGGAATTTCTGTGTGAGTACGACTTTGAGATCAAGCATATCAAAGGAAAGGAGAATAAAGTGG
>SNQJ01S0009725.1:24034-38393 GCA_010110895.2 Picea sitchensis | reverse complement strand
AGCTCATAATGACTTAAAAGCGTTGTTAACTCTTGTTAGCTCAATGTCACTTTCCAAATATAACACCTATGACTGGGGTGACCTCTAGTAAAGCGTTGTTAACTCTTGTTAGCTCAATGTCACTTTCCGAATATAACATCTGTTACTAGGGTGACCTCTAGTAAAGCGTTGTTAACTCTTGTTAGCTCAATGTCACTTTTCGAATATAACACTTGTGACTAGAGTGACCTCTAGTAACCCTGTTTACCCCTCTTTGGCCTTGGCTATAGTCTAACGGGGTGGTTTAGACCATTAAGCCTCCTCTTCTGGAGCTCCTATTTGGAAAGGGACATTACACAGTGGAAGCATCGAATACTGCCAGGTGGGCAGGGATGAACAGGGGAATTTGGATCAGCCCGAGAAGCTAACAGAGCAGATGAGACTGTTTGAGGGTCTCATAAATTCAGAGGTGAATTTGGATCAACAGATGCAGCTGACAGAAGAGGAGGAACATCATGATGGTATTCTGATGATTGGGGGAATTGAAGTATTCCTACCATCTACCCAGGAGGAGGTAGAAAATTCTGTTGTAGATGGTGCAACAGTAGAAGAACAGTCACAACTGGAGATGACTGTCAAAAGGGAATTGGAGCAAACATTGGAGACTGCCCAAACAAAAGAAAGGAATAATGAGCGTTCTGAGGAACAACTCAACAATTTTAGCCAGCAAGCTGAGAGTGTTGTAGCATTGGAGCTGACAGCAGAAGAAGAAGCAAAAGACGAAGAAGAAGAAGAAGAACATTTTGAGGAATGGCTCAGCATTTTCATCCATGAAGCTGAAAAGAATGCAACAGAGGAGGTTGCAGAAGCAAAAGAGGAAGAAGAAGACAACATTTTCTTTGTTGATCTGTGGGACCAGATAGAAGCCCTGGAGGAAAGGATAAAAGTGTAGGGCATGCACATCCAACAGGTGGAGTTTTAAATGGAGGAGGAAGGCGTGGGAGATCATGATGATCTGCCCAATGGCCAAAATTTTTTGCAGCTGAGGAGACTGCATGAGAAGAACCAGCCATTGAAGCAACTAGATGAGGTGATAGAATATATCAGAAGGCTGATGGTAGAGTCAGAAGAGACTGCCAACAGGGAAAGGCTGAGCAGAAGGGAAGAAGTACCAGCAGCAACAGCAAAGCAGAAGCAACAGAATGGAGCAGATGGGAAGCTCCAGATATTCGTTTTGGATCCAGGAGGATTCCAACAGCTACAGGGGAAGCTCATGAGTAGGAGCTCATGATTTTTGTAGCTGTGGAGTATGATGCAGGAGCATCTCTCCATGCAGCCAGCCACCTCTGCGCGCACGCATTCAGAGCTGAAAGAGAGGTGCAACCTCATTTAAATTTGAAATTCAATGTAATTAAATGTCTTAGGCTGTTGAGCCATGGAAGCCGTGCCTTTGAGGAGGTGTTAGGTAGATCGGCCTTTATTGTAGATCGGTTGAGATCTAGTTCTGGATATCAAACTAGACAACCATTGATTGTAATTGATTAGGGTAGGTAGACCTAGAGGGAAGCGCTAAGAGCCATCAGGTAAAAGAGATTTTCATATCTCATTTTGAGTAAGACGAGTTAGAGATGAGGTTGTAGGAGAAGAGCCAGGGAGAGCTCAGGAACACCATTGTAAAGATATAGGCATTGTTGCCATTCATTAATATAAACAGAGCAGTTTTTCCTGCATTTTCTGTGTGACTGGATGGATGTTTGTAGGTGTTTCATATATATGCTGTGAATGTATGTTTGTGAAGCATTTGCAGGGATTTTGTGTGATTTCAGGATTGAGGGTCTTTGTGGTTTCATGCCAGGAGGGCGTGACAGAGCACTGTGGTCTCTGAATACCAGTGCACAGGGGTTGCACTTCTGAACTCTGAGGAACCAAACGAAGACGTGCTGAGGCACAGAACTGAGATCAACAACTCAGGAGGAAGACCTCAAGGTTGTTGAACACCTTGGAGGAAAGGATGTGTATGAGAACACAGTTGCAGACAGAATCGTGGAGGATTCTATGAGAGCTCTGCCAAGTGGGCATTGAGCATATGCACAGGGGTGCATTAGGAAGAACTCTACTGAGAGTTGAAGAAGGAACCAGAATCACTGAGGATTCTAAGAAGCTCTACCAGGAGGGCATCGATTAAGTGAAAAGGGAGCACAGAGGGAACCCATAACTACTGAACGTTCTGTGGAGAAGAGACTCCACCAGAAGGGTGTCGAGATATTGTGCAGATGGCAGAGAAGAGGAGAGAACTCTTTGAGTTCTATGTTGTGAAGGAAGAGTCCACTGAGGGACCTTTACTGGGTTACTGAATACCCAAGGAACTCAACCATTTAGGTTTCTTGAGAAGGAGAGCCAAGAAGGAATCTTTAGTCTCCATTTGAGGGAGAAAAAGGATAGAATCCCCCAAAGGGTCTGAGTGTTTGTGAAATCTTAGAAGAGATAGTACCTTGGTGCGAGAAGACTCTGTAGAGATGCATGAGTCAAAGAAGCCTTAGAGGGTTCGGAAGGAGAAGAAAGCGCAAGAAGGACAACGTCCTCATACGCGTAGCGATATTCCAAGTCGAGGAGTTCGCAGGCAGAAAGGAAGCATGAAGGTCGAAGCCTTTGGGAACGGGAAATTCGTCCAAGTCTGGGAAGAAGGCGTGAAGGCGCTCAGAAAGGAGCAACAGTAGCCATCGGATATACCGACAGACTCTGGACCATTGGAATCCTACCTCCAGGAGGCACATAGGAGAAGCACATGGGAGATTTGATCTGAGCCGTTAGATCTCATGAAGAAAACCTGACAGCCGTTGGATCAGAAGAAGGTGCACGAAGGCTAAGCCTCAAGAGAAGCGTAGGGAAGGAAGACAGGTCTGGTCCGTTAGATTTGGTGTAGCGTCACCGACAGCCATCAGATCTGTGGAAGCTGCACGAGGGTTAGCAGTTGGGATATCGACCATCGGGAAATCGGAGTTCTCGAGGTCATGAGAATCGGGACTTCGAAAGTCTCGAAATCCTGAGAGTTAATTTGAGCCATCCATCTGAGGAGGGGCATGTGTCATGCGATCATCCATCCCGAAGATCTGAGGCACCGGGCATCGAGACTCGCAGGTCTCGAATCGACGACATAATATGGACCATCCGTTCGGTGGACAGGTGGCAAGAATCCATCGAAGGATCGGGATATCGGCCATCGAAAAATCAGAGTTCTCAAGGTCGAGGGAAATAGGACATCGGAATTCCTAAAATCCTGACGAGATTGGGACCATCCATTTGGAGAGGACGCGTGGCAGAGATCAAGAGCTACCGAGGAAAGATCGACAAGAGGCTTCATCGGTAAATCGGGATATCAAAGATCCCAGGAGCAAAGAATTCATGCATCAGGGAATCGCGATCCGCGATATCCCGACGGGCGCTCAGAACCGTCCATCAGCAGGGACATGTGGCAAGAGATCTTGAAGAGTCAGGAATCGGAGAATCGGAGAATCGAAGTTTCTAGAGACAAGAGACTCATGCATTAGGGAATCGCGATCCGCGATTTCTCGACAAGATCTGAACCGTTCGCTTGGAGGACGCGTGTCAGAGGATCCCGAGGAGTCGGGGATCGACATATCAGAGTTTTCGGAGGAAAAGAACTCTTGTAGATCGAAGTCGCGATTCACGATATCCCGACGGAGGAGCGTGTGGGGCCACCCAGGTGCTCAGTGAAGGACAGGTGGCAGATTAAAGGTCGGGAGCCAAGTGGAAGACAAAGTTGTAGTGGGAGCCAGTTGTCATCACAGCAAAGGAGGAGAATTGTTGGCAGATTTCCGAGATAGGTGAAAGGACCGTTGACAGGTCAATGATCGGGGACCATCGAAGGATCGAGGATCGGAGAATCGAGAGTTCCGAGTACATGTGTAGCTTGACACCAAAAACGCCAAAATCCTGATGGAGAGTTATTGTTGAGGTCATATAGGAGGTGGTCGTGTGGACCAGGGCTTAGCCAGGAGGGCTGAAGTGCATCGCAAATCGGGAAATCATGAGTCCCGTGGACATAAACATTGTGTCATTGTAAACACCGAAATTTCGATGGAGGGTTTGACTGTGGTCACATGGAGACAGGTCATATGGACCATGCTCTAGCCAGGAGGGCTAGTGCACAAAGGGGTGCATCGGGTGTTGAGGATTGAAACTCTGATAGGAAGGTAAGGCCACAGTTGCGGAGGCGTGGTCATATGCGGCAGAAACTGAGCCGGGAGGGACAACGCGTGAAGGAGCTCATCGGGGATCGGAGAATCGGGAATCCTAAGGACGTGCGTGCATTGACATCGCAAACGTCGAAACCCCGATAGGAGTAGCCTCGAAGGGAGGTAAGTCCACGGTCTTATTGGAGAGTGGTCACATGGATCCGGGCCTAGCCAGAAGGGGCTAAGGCAGTAGAAGCACGCATCGAAAAATCGAAGATTGGGGATTCACGAGGTTAGCGGTTCGTGAAAGTGGAAAGTCGAAACCTCGAACCCCGATACTTGAGTCGGGGAAAAGTCACGGTCGGGTGCAGAGGCCGTGAGGAAGTGAGAAAGGTTTTGTGGATCGGGAAATTTGCAGGAGATATTCTCGAGGGAATCCAAAGAGCTGCTTCGACTCAAATGAGAGAAATTTGAATGATCCTGAGAGCGGGTGAGTCTAAGGTCAAGGACCAACCTCGCCTGCATCAACATAGGATTATGGTAACCCACAATTCATAAGGATTCAACTGAATATTTTCATAAGTGTGATGTTTTTCAAAGAGTTGGGAATCCATACAAGAGGGATTAGATTCCATTGATACCATAGGTTATTCAAGAAAATGGCATAGTGGAAGCCTTCAACAAGATTTTGGAGAATGCCTTGAAAAATATTTTTAATGTAAACGAAGATTATTGGGATTTGAAGGCAGCAAAAATATTTGGTCTTATAGAACTACCTACAAGAAATTAACAATAAAAACACCCTTTAGATTGGTGTATGGAAAGGAAGAATTAGTTCCCTTAGATTATTTGATACCAAGTCTATGCATTGCAACAATTACAGATATGACAAAAAATGGTGTAGCATAGGAAATATTAGCTCAACTGATGGAATTAGAAGAAGGCAGAATCATTTTAGGTTTCCATCAAGAGGTACAGAAGGAAAAGGATAAAGAACATAATTACAGGAATATCAAGAAGAAGATGCTTAAGGAAGAATATCTTGTTATCCTCTATGACAATAAGTATTTGAAGCACCCATGGAAGCTTAGAATGCATTGGCTAGGGCCATATAAGATAAATTCAGTCACAAATGGAGGTGTTGTACAACTAGAAGACTTAACAGGAAAGGAATTTCAAGGAATAGTGAATGGTAGTTGAATGAAACTATATAGGGACAATCAACCTACTAACTCTCAATAGTTGCAGTGCAACAAGTAATCTTGTACATATTGTAAATAGTAGGAGCTAAAAGAAGAAAAAGGAAGATAAAAATAGAAAATTGAATAAAAATAAAAAAATAAGTAATTAGGAGGAATAAATGATTTAAGAATGACATCACACATCAACTGGTGTGACATAATTTGGAAGACAACGTTAAAGAAAATTAGGTATTGCTCAAATGACTGGAAAAAGTGAAAAATAAGACAAACCATTAATGATCGGGTCTATAAAAGGGAAAAGCATGGGAAATATCAACACTTAGCAAATTTTGAGCAACCAATCACTTAAGAGCAAGAGAAAAGGTTTATATAGAAAGAGGAGAAGCCAATTGACTAAGTGCAAGAATAGTTCGATGGTACCCCCCGAAAGTTGGCCCTCCTAGCCAATTTGTGTGAGTAACTTGACAATCCGGTAGGAAGAAGGAACAAATGGAAGAACGATAACATTTTGTGGATTTGGATGATGTAAAAACATATGATACTGAATCAATTAGTCCCACTAGAGTCGAGGAGGAATTATCAACTGTGGAACAAGTGCACGTGGGTCCAAGTGCAGAAAACCCTAATGGATGTGTGAACCCTAGTTCTGAAACCTTGAAGCAATAGAGGAAAAGGACAAAAAGAAGAAGCAAGCCAGTGCAGATGAAGTCCAGGTGGAAGACATCATGGGTCAGCAAGAAATGGAGAGAGAAGAAGAAAAATAACCCAAGGACAAATCCACATAGGAAAACATATCTGTGGGTGAAAAGAGGAAAGCACCTAGTGCAGTGGAAATCACATTACCCCATCTTCCTGATGTTGTAGTCGCAATGGAAGACATGTTAGGGAAGGTGCCAAAGTTAAGTATGTGGACCATCACATAACTAAAAAAAATAAATTTCCATACTTTACGCAAGAAGCATACTTGGAGAACAGAGGGGAGGTAGGACCCCTAAGGAAACCTATTCTGGAGCCCGCGTAGTGGGTTACATGTCTCTATAATTCGGGCGTGATGAACCTGTTGGACATTCTAGATTTTGGGCATGGTAAAAAATGTGGGATTGTGTGTGAAATAGTTAATGGCTAGGGTACATGGAGGTATCTTGTGGATGGAAATGCCAGTCTCCATAATTGTGGATATCGTAACAAAGATCACAAGATTTCTTACTAGCGGGGTAAAGCCAGAGGACTAACTGGAAAATAAATCCAGGGATAAAGAGATTGCAGAGGAAGTGAAAACATAGTTTGGGATGAACAGGGGAACCCAAGGAATCATCATCAAGGACATTAACAATGAGGAAACAAAATTTTCTACCAAATCGATGGCCTGCAAACTGTTGAGAATGTGCATGAATGAAGAATCCCAAACAAGAGTGATAGAAATATGTGTGCAGTGTGAAAAGGGTGTAGTATTTGGGTGGGAACCATACATGTTGGAATCAATTCCTGGTAGATTGTATATATGCTTAGGATAATGGAACGAAATTCCATTACCCTTGGTTGCTAATTTTGATAGCATTGGTGGGCTGGAAGGAGCCTAAGTTTTCATCTTTTCTAGACATGAAGGAGAAGTGGTATGTAGTGCGCTATGAAACATTGTGGTAGGTAAAGGACCCCATTAACCAGCAAGCTAACAATGCGGCATTCTCCATGTTCTTGGAGGACATGCATCGAAAGATATCCAATATTTGGAGGATCCCAGTAGAAGTAGTACAATAGAATGAAGGCATTGCAAACTTCAAAGCTTCAAGACATCATCTATGGATCTAGTCCATAAGGGACCCAAAGAAGAAGTGGTTGGAAATGAGATATTTCACATCAAGGGAAGAAGTAGAATGGATTGAAAATATTGGCCCATGTAGTGGAAGGTGCTAGCACCACAAACTAAAGGTACCAAACCTAAGGAGCCAATAGAGGAAACAATATCCAAAAAGACAAGCAGTCCAACTAAAAATACTAGGAAGGTTGCAAAGCACATCCAAACCTCAAGAAGCAGCACAATTGACAAAAATCCTAGATGGAAAGAGACAGTATCAAGGAAATAAGTCAAAGGAGATGGAGAGAGGGATAGTTCTCATCTAAAAGAAGTAAAATATGGGGAGAAAACAAAAATGAAAACTGAGGCATAGACCTCAACCCCAACTAAGAATAGAATAGGAGCACAAGAAGAAGAAATCAAGAAAAAAATGAAATACCATAAAAATCCTTCAACAATCACTATCACAGAGGACTATGTCAATTTAGTAGCAGAACAATTCCAAGATAGAGGAGAGGATGTAGTACATGTAGCAGAGGTGAAAAGGGAGGACATCATTGAAACACTAGTATAAGTACATGACATATTGAAGACACTGCAACTCAATACATTGCATCATATAGCAACGCAATAGACAAAAAAAGAACATGAAACATCAACGTAGCAAGAGTAGGAAGAGACCATGAAAACATGAGTAGTGAGCAGTGACAGATTCAAAGTCACACAATACATGTTGGATATGGATGAACAAACAATGCAGAGACCAGTAAAGGATGTGGAGCATATGGAGTTGGTCCTAGTGAAAATACCCACAAAGGCACTATATGGACTGCAACTAAGTGCAATGCAGGAAGTGAAATCTAGAGCTAGGGAGGATGCCACCATCCTAGCAATCGGAAGAGAAGAAGTGCATAGAAAATTTGGAGAAGAATCTCACAGAGCTATACATGAGTATACCCGACTGCGTATAGTAACAAGAGGATAAAATATAAGTTAAGATACAATAAATTGTGCATACCATGGAGAGATACAAGCAATAAATAATATTTTAACTTCCCTACAATAATAGTAGCCTCTTATTCCCTATGCTCTTAGACCTCTCGAGGTGTGCTCATATTTAAATTCTTTGTTATCGAGAGGTCTAAGAGCATAGGGAATAAGAGGCTACTATGCATGTAGATAATATAGCACAAGAGGTTAAAGAAGTGGTAGAAATGTATAACATGATTGCATAGATTTAGATAAGCTTCAAAGAGGATGAAAAGATACAAGAGTTAGAGCAGAGGGAGGAAAAAATAAATGTAGTAGTTTAGGACTTGAAGAAAAGACATAAAAACATGGACATCTCCCTTCTAATGAAGGTAGTGTAGGAACTGAAGAACTTGCAAGAAGAAGCAAAAACTGTGCAAGAGAAAAAACAAGCAAGGCAGGCTCAGTTGGAGCCATTTCAGCAACAAGCAGAAGGGATGATCAATGAGATCCAAATAGATAAGGGAAAATGGGAACATGTTCTCACTGAATGTAGAGAAGTGATGAAATATCACATAACAACGCAAGTTTTGGAGACATTAGTAGGGAAGAGCACAGAGGCCAAAGAGAAAGTGACAGAACTAGCAAAGAAGTTTCATGCATTGGAGGTAGCACTACAAAGAGGTCACTGAGGCTAAATGGCTTGGGATGAGCCACATGATAGTGTTTTGAGGATATTCAAGCAGGAATGTATGGATAATAGCAAAACAAGCGAGGAAAAATAGCACGCTACATTTTGAGGAAAAGAAACGTGTGTGGCGAGATTTGCGTAAATATGGTGCAAATCTGCACAAAACTAGCCTAGTTAAGGGTAGGCTTTTAGGATGTATTGTAAGGGTTTCTAACCAATTTTTGTAATATAAATAAGGGGTATGAGATATATTATGAGGGGAAGATATTCATCATATCATATAATTGTTAAAGAGTTAGTGCAACAACTTTTTTTTGGAGAACCTATTTTGGATTTTTTGGGAATAGAAGTTTGTTTTGGGAGCTGTAGATCTCATATGAGGTCGAAGTAGTTGAGGATAAGGTCACAATCTATGGAGCTTCATGCGATAATGATGTGCCTCACTTCTCACTACTCTAATTTAATGTCTGTAACACTTTTTGATGAATAGTAATAAATAAGTAGAAGATCTTTGTGGATGTAGCCCCTGGGGGGTGAACCATGGTAAAACCATGTGTGAAATGTGTTTTGATGTGTTATTGATTCTACAGTTATCATTGAATGGTTAGATATGTGAACGGAAGATTTATTTACAATGTGCATTAGATTAAATATGCAAATGAATGAATGAATGGATCTGATGAATACTATTATAGAATGTATGGTCAATAAGAAGTAATAAAGAACATCCCCCAATCCCTTCCATGAATACATACATCTGTGTCCTGCAGTCCCCTGTAAACCATCTCAGGTGAGACTGTGCTATGCACTATGTGTGCGGTGTAGCCTTCTGGTTTACCATAAAGGCCAATGGTGATAATGATTTTGTTGGAGAATTAAGGTAGAACCTGGGTAATCCCATAAGTCCAACATCTTTGTACCCTTTTTGATGATATGTGGAATTCCACATAGTTCCTCATGGTTAGGGATATATGGCCTTGTAAATTCGGAATCCCCAAAGAGTGATCAAGAATCCCCTAGTTGGTTACAAGTCTTAGTGAAAGTGTAAAGTTGTTATAACAAGAAACCCATAAAATAAGGAAAGAGGTTACCTAGCACAAGTATAAATACACCTCAAGAGTCTCTCGTTTGGACACACACACCTAAATTGAATATATATATTATGAATTTCATGGTTTATCTTTTGGTAAATATATTAGTAAAATTGAGGTTGAATTTGGTGACATTTTTCAGAGGCAGCGAAAGACTCTGAAAGGCCAAAAATTTTGGATTTGCATAAAATTGGAAACCCTAGTTTTCTAAGGTTGTACACATGCTGCAAGAAGATAGGTCACATACATACGCAATTTGCAGGAGGACAGATCATGTACCTGAGGTAAAAATTTGAAACAATATGTGCGAATGAGTTGTAACAAGGTTTGATGGTACAACACAATTGAAACGGGATATGAGATGGTATGCTTCAGGTTTTCATGAGTAAAGGAATGTTATTTATGCATTTGTTTGAGGATTGTATATTGGATGGTATGGCACATGCTTAAGAAAAGTCTTGTAGGCCCTTGATGGTACATGTTTGAGGTGATATTGTTACATGATTGAGATACACTCTTGGTACTTGGTATATGGTTTTTATGGTTCATGGTTAGAGGCACATATTTGTGATATTGGCATATACTTGAGGATTATATTTGTGATATTGTGATATGGTACATATCGTGATTAAGAGTGATACAGTATATGTTTAAGACACTTGTTATGGTGCATGGTTTAATATACATGATATGGTACATTATTGATGTACATGATATGGTACTTGGTATACTTGGTTGATGGTTGAGGCATATGGTACAGGTTGAGGTGCATGTCTGATGCATGATTTGATACAAGTGCATGGTTGATGCACGGTTTGGTATAGGTGTTGGTGCATGGTTGATGCACTTTTTGTGATACAGGTTTGGGTACATGGTTGAGTCACATATCTTGTGATGGTATGTTGGTGATCTTGGTACATGCTTGGTAGAGGGATGTTTTGGTGATTTTGGACATGTAGCTGAGATGTTTCCTTGGTATATGATCCATGTGAGAGGATCTAGTTGAGTATCGATGACATTGACAGGTTGGATACAATGACAGGTTGGCAGGTTGATGTGATAGTGACAGTGGCAGTGACAATGACAATGATAGTGGTAGTGACTGTGACAATGATTGTGGTAGTGACAATTTGTCTACACTTATACTTCAGGGTGGTAGGATAGGGAAAGGAAAGGGGCTTCTAGCCTCCCTCTTGATGGAGTTGGATGTTTGAATCAAAGAGAATCAAAGAGTTGTATTTTATGCATGAATGTGGGATATTGTTGGGTTAGTGGTTAAAAGTAAGAGACTTTAGAAGGTTATCTCTGCTTGCACATTGAACTCTAGTGTAGTCTATAGGGGGGTTTTCCCGCTATAGCAGATCCTAAGAACTAGGTGGTTGTATCCACCTTCTGGTTGGAGTCAGATAACCCAGGGGGTTGTATCCTCCTTTTGGTTGGAGCTAGAGAATTTAGGGAGTTCTAGATTCCTTTAGGTTGAATCTTGTAAATAGGGGGTTGTAGCCTCCTTCTAGTTAAAGCTGGAGAATTGGGAAGTTGGTCCTTCCTATGAATGAATTCTTAATATATATATATATAAGAAATAATTATGTGGTTTTCTGCCATTTGGGTTTCCACGTAAATATTTGTGTATTGTGTTATTTATGTGATGTTNATATATATTGAATGCAATCATAGGTGATACATTGATGATAAAATGTTGAACATTGTTGATAAAGTAAAAGAAAATATATTATGGTTAAATGTGGTATAAATTTCTCATACTGATTCACCACCCTCCCCCTCTCAGTATTCCAACATCATGACATTATGTACAAGTTCACTCTCCAGAAAAATACACATATCAACAAGGTTTGGGAAAGTTATCATAAATTTCACTTGGAACATTGAATTTTGGTCAAACCCATGGAATTGTAGATAAGGCATATCTGATTACTATCACAAGGAATTTCAGACTCATAAAGGACAAAATTTTAGAAATACATTATAATGAAGGTTGACTAGGAGGACATACTCCAAATTAAGGTTTTGAAATTACAATTGGCATAACGTTTTATTGGAATATTTGTTTTTGGTGATTCAAAATTTGTGATAAATACATAATAGAGGAGTATTATTAATTTTATTCCAAATGGGTCTAAAAATAATTTCAACGCCAATTAAAACTCTCAAATCCTCATCTATAAATCAATAAGAAAATGAGGACATGCAAAACAAGCTATACAAATAGGAGGAACAACTTAATGATTTGAGTGCTAGGTCAATAACAAGGGATGGGTTAGTAAACTTACAATTAAAAATTCAATAAATGGATAAGGATATGGACGAAATGGAAAATAAGATGAAAAATAAGATGGATGAAAATAAAGAAGAAAAACAAAATTCCATGAAGGAAATGAAAACTTCCATGTCTTCCATGATCTTCCAAGCTCTAGATGAGAGACTCCCTAAAGGAGATATCAAAATGCAAGGAACTCATGAAAATAAAGGTAGTTTTCATGTTGAACAACTTGTTGATAATAAGAAATTTTTAAGTGGATTTAACTCTAATAGTGGAGTTAATTATGGTGGGGGACCTAAATTCAATTTTCCAAAGATTGAATTAAAGAATTTTTATGGAACAATGATATTTACCTGGGTGAACCAAATAGAGCAATACTTTCAACAACATAATATTATGGATGATAAGAAAAAAATCCAGATAGCAACTTTGAACTTCGAGATAAAAACATATCAATGGTATCAATGGGTAGTTAAATTGAATCCCCATTCTTATCATTATACTTGGGTTTTGTTTACAAGAGGCGTAAAATAACAATATGGGAAAGTTTGGAAACAAGACTACTTCAGTCAATTAACAAGAATCAAGAACTTATGTGATATTGAAGATTACAATTCATAATTTTAGGTATTGGCCATAAGGGTGGATGAAATAAGTGATGAACATTTGTTGGAATCTTACATGGGTGGATTAAAAAAAGACATTAAACATGAGATTTTCTTAAGACATCCTACAAATATTATGGAAGCTATGAAATGTTTTTGTCATATTCAAAAAAAGAATAAGGCTACACACAAGTATACCATTGGAGCATACAAAATAAGTAGAGATCATTTTGGGGTTCATAAGATAACCGTACCTCAAACGATAAGGTTGAAACCTCAAAAAATGAATGAAAGAAGATAAAAGGGACTTTGTTTCAATTGTGAAAACAAGTAAAGTAAGGGGCATAAATGTAGTGGGAAGAAATTATTCTACAAGGACTGTGAAGAGGAAGAATATAAGGAATTGGAACTGCCACAAGATCCACATATAGAAGAGACCACTCCAACAATATCTTGTCATGCATTGGCTAGCATCAATACTCCATAAGCCCTCAAGATACAAGGATACATAAAAAAATACAAAGGTAACAATATTGATTGATTATGATAGTATCCATAATTTCATCAATTACAAATTATCAAAAGATGTCAATAGCTTTGTATTTCTAGCACCATAGTTTCAAGTAATGATTGCAAATGAAGGTACCATAAATTTTTCTGGGAAGTGCCATAGTATTAAGCTCAACATGGGGGAGTATTTTTTGGATAGTCCCATGATTTCCATCCAAAAGCATGGTGTTGATGTTGTATTAGGGATCCAATGGTTACAATCATTGGGAACAATGGCCCTTAATTTTCAAGATCTTTTTATGAGATTTTCCATGGATGGAAAGGAAATTTAGCTTAGAGGTATCCCAGGTAAACCCTCTAAGGTGATAATATCTAATAACATGACAAAATTACTCAAAAAGGGGCACCATGGTGTAATTTCACAATTTCTCTCACTTGATTTTCAGACGTCTATATACTCCACTCCATTAGATCTCCAAATAGTTATCAAAAATCATTCCAAGGTATTTGGTGAAATACCTAAGGGTCTCCCACCTACTCGAGATTATGACCATGCCATCGATTTCCAAATGGGAAGTGTACCACCTAACATTAGGCCTTATAAGTATCCACATTCATAGAAGAGTGATATTGAGCATATGATCCAAGAAATGTTAGAGGCCAACACCATTCAACCTAGCCAAAGTTATTTCTCTCCACCAGTGGTGATGGTCAGCGTATGAGCCCAGATTATAGAAATCTCAAGAAAATGACCATCAAAGATAAGTTTCCTATTCCTATAATTGATGAATTATTATATGAATTGCATGGAGAAAAAATATTTACTAAGTTGGATCTTCATTCGAGATATCATCATATGAGAATGAGGCAGGAAGACATTACCAAAATAGTTTTAATAATGCATGAAGGTCATTATGAGTTTTTGGTCATGCCATTTGGACTTATCAATGCACCTTCAACATTTCAAAGCTTCATGAATTCTAATTTCAATCCATTATTTAGAAAATTTGTGTTAGTATTTTTTGATGACATACTAATTT
>SNQJ01S0009725.1:0-23984 GCA_010110895.2 Picea sitchensis | reverse complement strand
AGGTCATTATGAGTTTTTGGTCATGCCATTTGGACTTATCAATGCACCTTCAACATTTCAAAGCTTCATGAATTCTAATTTCAATCCATTATTTAGAAAATTTGTGTTAGTATTTTTTGATGACATACTAATTTACAACAAATCTTGGGAAGAGCATGTGCAACATGTTGAAAAAATATTACAACTATTGGAAGAGAAACAACTTTATGCAAAGAATTCCAAATGGGACTTTGGGGTTCAAGAAGTGAAATATTTGGGTCATATTGTATCTCATGAAGGTGTAAAAGTGAAACCTAAAAAAATTAAATATATGAGAGAATGGTTGATTCTAAAAAACTTGAAGAAACTTAGATGATTCTTAGGATTGACAAGATATTACCACAAGTTTGTCAAGAACTATGGTAAAATAGTAGCACCTCTAACAAAATTATTAAATAAGGAATCGTTTTATTGGATTGATGTAGAAACCACATATTTTGAAAGTCTTAAGGAGGCTATGTGTACAACTCTCATCCTAGCCACAACTTACTTCAATTTTGTTTTTAATGTGGAGTGTAATTCCTTGGGCCATGGAATTGGTGTAGTTTTAATGCAATAAGGAAGGCCCCCTTGCCTTTGACAGTATCAAACTTAAAGGTAAAATCTTACTAAAGCCCATTTATAAAAACAAAATGTTTTCCATACTACATGTAGTTTATAAATGGAACCCTTAACTCATAGGAAGAAACTTCAAAGTAAAAACATATCATGAAAGTTTGAAGTACTTCTTGGAGCAAGTCTTATCTTTAGAAGAGAAACAAAAATGGGTTACAAATATGCTAGGTTATGATTTTTAAATTATATACAAAATAGGAAAACACAATGTCGTGGAAGATGACCTTTCAAGGAAAGAAGAAGAAAAAAAAGGTTCACTATGTGTTATTTCTATTATACAATCTGATTGGATGGAAGAAGCAAGGATAGAATGGAAGCAAGATCAAGAGTATGCAATATCATTCAACAACTACAAAAGGACTCCACTTCATTAGATAAGTTTTTGTGGAAGAATGATTTTTTATGGTATCATGATCACCTATATTTATGTAAGAATTTCCAACTCAAACATGAGGTCCTTCTAGAATTTCACACCTCTCCTATAAGAGGACGTTTAGGATTCTTGAAAAAGTACCACAGGATCAAAAATGATTTTTCTGGGAAGGTCTTAAAACTAATGTTCAAAATTTTGTGTTTGAATGTTTGGTATATCAATAGAATAAGGGAGAGATGATCAAGGTGCTAGGTGTCCTACAACCATTAGGTATACCAAGTCAATGTTGGGAAGAAGTTCCAATGGATTTTATTACAGGTTTACCCAAATTTGAAGGAAATATTGTCATCGTGGTAGTAGAGTATTGAATGAAAAAGTATGCCCATTTTTGTTTTCTTTCTCATCCTTTTAAAGAAAGTATAGTATTCGCATCATTCATGGAAATAGTTCAAAATCTACATGGAGTCCCCAATATTATTGTAAGTGACAGAGGTCCATTTTGACTGGAAATTTTTGGACTTAATTATTTTCTTGTTTGCGTACACAATTGGCTCATACCTCATATTATCATCCTCAATCCAATGGGAAAATTGATATTGTGAACAACTGTATAGAAGGTTATCTTCATTTCTTTGTGTCTGATAAAAAAAAAAAAGGGTCAAGTGGTTTCCCTTGGCAGAATGGTGGTAGAACACATCATTCCATATTTCATAAAAAATGTCCCCATTTTTGGAACTGTATGGATATCATCCTCCATCCATTACATCACCCTTGAAAATGAATACAAAGGTTCAAGAAGTGGAGGACCACATACAGGACCAACAAGAGGTTCTCAAACTATTGAAGGACAAGTTGGTTATTGCAAAAAATAGGATGAAAAAACAAGCATATAAACATTGTAGTTCAAGGAAATTTGATGTGGGGGATTGAGTATTTTTTATGCTACAACCATATAAATAGATGTCCCTCAAGAAACAAAATAAGGAGAATAAATCATCACCCAAAAATTATGGCCCTTATAAGGTTTTTCAAAGGATTGGAAGTGTAGATTACAAATTGGAGTTTCCTCCATCTTCATGTGTAGTATGTACATCCAATATTCCATGTTTCTTGCTTAAAGAAGGTCATTGGAAACAATATCCCAGTCCAAACTGCTTTACCATAGATTAATGAATAAGGGAAAATCATACTAGAGCCATAAATAATCCTTTAAAAAAGGATTAGACTACTAAGAAATCGAGTAATTTCAGAGTACCTCGTCATATGGAAGAACATACCAATGGAAGAGGTGACATGGGAAGATGAGTTCTTCTTGCAAAAACACCTGTGGTTAGTAAAGTGTTGAGGAAAACACTTGTTTTAAGAGGATGGGCATGCTAATCCCCAGGAAAATCTCCATGTTATGTAAAACCCCTTATTAAGCCCTAAATATTGAATTATTACATTTCTAGTGTTATATTTGTATGTCATCTAGAACCCTTCATTTCACCCTTTCATTTCAATTGCACCCTTTATATACTATATATATACCAAGGAGACTTAGTCTTAGGATAATCTTATCTCATATAATATTGTATTCTGAATTGGATATATTGTAAAAGGAGGCTTCCCCCTTGAAGTGGACTCTAATTATTGACTTTTTATCATTTTTCAAGGTGTTGGATCATAAAAAAAAATCATCCTTTCAGTTTTATGCAATCCCTAAACATATACACATAGGAAACCAGATCATCATAAATCCTATTCATTACTCGATTCAGATCTAGTTCACCATTCAAAACCATCATCTACCATTATCAACCACCCCCGAGGGTGTTGCAACTATCTACATCATCATACACCTTCAGTTAGGGTCCCACATTTTTGTTTCATGACACGAGAATGGGGCATGCTAGCATCGTTTGTATATAGATTTTTTTTTTCTTCCTAGAGAAATGTTTGGTTCCCACAATTTTTCCTCTCCCTCCATTGGATCACTCTTCTAGTTCCTCTCTTTTCTCTTCCACACAATGGAACCATTAGCAAAAAAACATTTATGTATTTTGAATATATGTATGCTCCTAACCTCACACATCAAGCGGCATCTGTTATCACCAAAAAAATCATTTGCAACATTACAAACAATGGTTGAAGAAAGACATTAATTCCAACAACAATTAGTACACCTACAACATCAAAATCCATCAAAAAAGGCATAAAAATATATACTCTTTTCATAAATCAAACTGCACAAATTCACCAAAGGAAGTGCGTGCACTGTGGATAGAATGTGTGGACCAACACATCCCTAATTGTGCACTGTGCATAGACTGCACAAGATGCATGAATGTCTATGGAAAAACCCACACACTTCTCATGGATGATGCATTTATGAATCTTTTCGGCCTCTCAACCACTTCCATGCTGACCCCCAACACGATTTGACACTCAGATCTGAGCGAAATCTAGCTTGGAGGCTGGTCAAGGGCTAGGAAGTGCCCTTAAATGCCCCTTGTTCACATTATGAACCAGTTATATCTTTCCATGAATGGAAACTATAAATATATGCCATGGGTGTGCTAGAAAAATAAGAATTTCAAGGTATTGTTATGCTGCAAGAATTATCCTTGGAGAATCCTCTTTTCTGTTTGAATCATTTAAGAAATATAGAAAGGGACATTCCACTCACCTGTTGAGAGGATTGGCATTATATTTATTCACCATTGTTACTTTCCATTGTATGAAGAGAAAATATCTCTATTAGGGAACTCAAGATCCATCTCAGGGAGGAAGAGGGGATTCATAAGTCCCTTCCTTTCTCTACGGTGCTATCCTATCAATACATTGATCCATTGGTAGCTATATGATTGTGATTTTTATTTTTCATGGTTCTAGTTCTTGCAAGTTTTTCTAACCTTTGTTTCCTTCTACTTTTATTTTTATTTCCTTGTTTCATGTGTAATTGGTTATCTAATCAACTCGCAACCCTATGTGTTGTTTAGCTGACTTAACTATGAAAACAAGTGTTGTGTTTTTTCTCACCCATGTGACAAAACCAACACAACAAACATTTTTCCAAAGAAAACTTGGGAAGCAATGAGAGAACCTACACTAGGGTATTCCAATATCTAATTGAAGCTAGAAAACCAACAGAGAGTGATTCCCATGGGTAGATTGAAGAAAACAACAATGGATTTAGATGGTGTACGCACCACAAAATAATTTGAAGTAATGGATATGGTGGATGAGTCTATACCATTTCCAAAACTATTGGGAATTGATTGGGAGTTTGATGATCAAGCCATAATTAATTTAAAAACTAGAAATATGATATTTGAAGCTGGGAAATTTAGACTATTATAACCTTTAGATCCCTCAGATTGTGAAAGATATGTAGAACTTGTTCCTGGAAGTGTTCTAGGGGATGATGTAAGCCATTTTTATAGGATTACTACATCAGGAGAAGATTATCTAAATCCAACTGTAGATGGAGTACTAAGTTGGAGGAGTATCAATATCGACATGTCAGATTTGGATACTAGAGTAGAAAAATGGTAGCAAAGATTGCATGAAGTCTCTACTAGGAGGTGTGCCAGAATTACACACATAGTAATATGGGTTGGGACAAAAGTAAGGCAGTTTCCCACATTTATTGAAAAGGACAATTTAGAAACCTTCTTGACATAGTTTGAATCATAGGTTTTGGATAGTTTGATATTATTAGTGTTGGATTTAGCATTGAGGTACACACCTGCACTATGGTGGGGTGCACATAAGGAGGTAATTCAAGATTGGTATCAATGTAAGAGACTAATGCACATAAGATTCAGTTGAAGTCAACAGGACATGTCTTTATAGAATTACAATGGAAGAGGGAACCCAAGGCATCATATAAATGATTGCATCACTAACTGGAAATTGGTACCATCAGGGGGATGGACACATTACTTTATTGATACCTGAGAAGAGATACCTAGTAACCTGTACAAGGAGAAGGAACTGCACACAGAAACTGTGAGTTGGGGCACAATCCAACAAAATTTTATTAAGACATTTTCATTTGAAAGTGAGAATCCATGGGTGGATATGGCATTACAAAGGATGAAAAGGAATATATTTGAAGAGTATGGGGTAGATGCAGTAACAGTAGATAGATATTTTAGAAAAGAAAAACTTGAGTTCAACAATGTTGCATTCCTAAAGTGGTAAAATCAGTTGATTGACGACACTTAAAGGATGCGTATACCACAAGATATGTTGAAATTTCATACAAGGAACATCTCCTTTAACTTGAATCAAAATCACACTTTCGTATGGACAAGGAATAAAAAGCCTTCAAACTTTCACATAGGGCCCCTACCATTCTATTTGGACAAGGAAATACTAGACAAAAGATCATGTCTTGGCGAGGAGTTAAACACTTCCTATGCAATTTGGGCATGCATTACTTATTGCCACCATAATTTTTGGAGAAGAAGAGTCCAATAGAAGAAGCAAGATCAAGCTCTAGAAAGGTAGAACAGCCACAGAAGTCTCCAATGGAAGCATAAGTCGCCAACAAACTCAGAGGAAGAGGAAGAGGAAGAACTCCAGTTGTGGAGGACAAAGAGGAATTTTCCAGGATGTCCCAATCTTTCGAATGAGGCCATATTTTTAGGTAATACCATTAACGACATTTTATATTCCACCTTTATACATGAGGTTTTGGCAAAGAATCCAAAAACCAATGTCTCCCCAACAGTTAGCCCGTCTAAACCCATCAACCCTCATCCTATATTGACTATGCTACCTCGCACCTGAGAAACTACATAGGAATCCCAAAATGTTATCCACATTATCAATGACCTTGAGTCTCACCCCATTATACCTTCCACCATAATCACTGATCAAGACCCATCCCCACGAATTATGTGTACAATAGTCCCACTACCACCGAATTCACCAAAACCCATGCAACTCGATATTCTAGAACAATTTCCCTCTTAGGAGATCCAAACATCCACAATACCATTAATCAACCAAGTCCCACGTGTCCCACTTCCAGATACACAATATCCAATAATAGAGAGCCTCACAAAAGTCCCAAATAATCAAAGCGTAACCCCTGAAGTTCTACCCACAACACAGGAAATGATAGAAAAGGAGGTAGAGTCTCAAGCACCGTAGGAGACTCAATCAAAAAAAATCATAGCCTCACCGAAAGAATAGTTGGAACCCATACTCCAAGATCTGCAATAGTTCTTAGATCTTCTACAAATA
Source organism: Picea sitchensis (assembly GCA_010110895.2). NCBI lineage: Eukaryota > Viridiplantae > Streptophyta > Pinopsida > Pinales > Pinaceae > Picea > Picea sitchensis. The sequence goes on along the minus strand of SNQJ01S0009725.1, from coordinate 17,719 downwards.
TTCCTAGCACATATGAAAGTTATCCCTTTGCTTCCATTATCCCCGAAGAATAAACTAGCCCAAAAGTTGTATGTATCACTCCAAGGATAAGATGAAGTTGAGACACCATCAAATCAATCCATGGCCAGTGGTATTTCACTTCAAATTAGACTCTTTTTGGAGGTCACAGTCACATCCAAATATCTCTCTCAACTATCATCACTGCAACTAGTAGGCTTGATCAAATCCTCAACTAATGACTTAGAACAATAGATTCATCAAGTTGAAACACAAATTTTAATTTTGGCAATAGGAAGGAATACTAGAACAGACCAAAAGGACATGGGAAGAATAATTGAAAATCCCCAAAAAGAGAAAATGGAGAAAATGAAGGAAAAGTTAACAGAGATATGGTCAACCTTTAGGAAAGTAGCACCTCAAATTCCAGAGTACAACACAACTACATAACTAGAGGAACAACTCAGATTTATTGAGAAAGCATGGGAGGTAATAACATATTGAGTAGAGGACCTTCAAATATATTGGAGGGAATAATTTGAAGGTCTAGGGCCAACCCAGGGAACTCCAACAACATCTAGAAAGAGTTTTCCTGGAAAGAAACAATGCTAGAGACTTGTTGCATAAAAATACAATTGAATGTGCTAACATATTCAAGGAATTCAACAATTGGATGGGTGTTATAACTCATCACAACTAGGAACTAGAATAATTGAGCACAAAAATCCATACCCTCAACAAAGAAGCAACGAAAACACATGATCCTCTGGAAAAGGAAGACAAATTTTTGGAAATGCAACAAGCTGACAACTCTCTGAATGCTTTATTTGAAGCTCAAGTAGTAGAAAAGAAGGAACTAATATCCCTCCATCCTATCATTCAAATTGCATAACTCCATATGCACTAGGTTGAGACATTAGCATATGTGGAATGGAATTCCCCCATTTCATCCAAGCCAAAGGAGTTCATCCTCAGCTGAACACATCAATTTGTTGCAGAAGCCTCATTTCTTGCTTGAAAGTGTAAAAACAAATTTGAGTAGTTCCAGGAGATCAGAGAGAAATCTCTTGAGCTAGTGACAAATTTGGGCCCTTCATTTGAAGGATCCAAGCAATAATAAAGAAAAAACATAGAAGGACAACAGGCCAAAATAGAGAACATGGAAGAATCAAAGATTTGACTCTGGGCGAGTCAAGGATTGTGGCTGGGGCCTATTGGGTCATTTTTTTTTTATAAGAGAAGTTGCACAATTTATAAAGGAGTTGGAAAAGCAATCAAGTGAAGGAAAATAGGGTTGAGAAAGGAAACACATAGAAAAAATACATTGGAATAGAAAATAATCTGAGGCCAACGCATATCAGTTTTGGACAACACAGTTGGAACAAAATCAAGAAGAAAAGAATTCCTATGGGTTCTCAAGGAGGAAAAGGAAATGATTGTATATTAATATGGGTGGGTGTGTGAAGGAAATATGAGAGAGGAATGAGAGGAAAGAATTGGATCTATACTCCAAAGATGGAATGTAATTAGTAAGGGGAAGGGACTAGACTGATTATGATCAACTCTAGTATTTTGTTGAGATGTGCCTACTGATAACTTCTACAATGAGTATGGTAGATAATTAATGTAAAGCTATGAATTCCTGTTGATCAAGAATTAAAATATAATAGAGATATAATGGAGATCAAATTTTAAACAATCCTAGTTTATATTACTTCATGTATCTCTGGAATTTTATTATGTTGTTGGTTGTTATGCATTACACTTCTTTTGTCTTGGTTGTGCTTTGAGTGATACTTCTTTCCTTTAGGAAATATGAAAATTCCACCACACTAGAATACATAAGTACTCTTTTATTGGTAACCTAAAGAGAACCCTACTCTGTCAACTTTGCACCAACAACATATATCATCTACCATTGATACAACTCACTTGTAGTTGTCGGATGATCAGGCGCACACCTTCACCTGCACTTACTCATTAAGCTTTGGTTACATGGTAAAGATCCATATAGGCAAGGGAATGAACTTGATCTAGATGATATTAAAACCTTTCATTCTCTAAATAAGTTCCTGAGTATGGGAATGAGTTTCGGTCCCCATTTCTCTTGTATTCTCCCCTTCATATCCCAATCATTATGAATGTCAATGGCTAGAAAAAAACCGGTACTAACAACAATGATGATAGTAGGTTCCACATGGATGATTCATTTTCCCTTATCCAATTCTGAATGCATTTTTGATCTAACATTTGATTTTTATTCTATCATCTCATCCAACAATGATTATTTGGAATGACATTCATCATTGTTGTGCCAAGGGATTTTGGGGATCTTGCATCACTTTCGAGTGTTCTTCTTCGACTTCCCATTACCCTTCTTTTCTTGTGTCTTGGACTGGTTGTCCTGGGGATGGAAATCCTTGCTCTATCATTCATTTTGGTTGTTAGGGACACCTTTAACATCCTTCTCCTATGATGGGTTTGCAAAACTAAAATCCCACTTATTCTTTTTCTGGAACTTTTTCTCAATATTGAAATTGTATCGGTAAGTGACCCCTAGTGAGAGGATGTCTATGAAATCCAATTTGTTTGGATGTACCTATGTAGGCCACTACGATACTTTAGAACCAGTTTCCACTTATATTCTTTAATACCCATATTTTTGTGCAAGGTATGAAATATGTTGGTATAATCTAGCACCATCTAGTCTCTCTCCTAATGCATAATTTTCCATCTCGTGTACTAGTCATCGTAGTTTCCAACAGGGTAGTATTTATCCTTGAGAGAATAAAAAAAAGTCACCCAAGTGGGTTCTAGCCCAAAACATTTAGAATCATATCTAGCATGTTGCTCACAATAAGTTTCCCTCCAATATTTGACATGGGGAATGGATTTAAGGAGTGCAAAGGTGGTTTTTTCACCACTGGAATTTTTTCGAAAGAGAAATAACCGTCTAGCAGACTTAACCATTTTTCCAAAGAGTGGGCATCTATATATCCTTCAAATAAAGGAATATCAAATTTAATTTGTACTTTGAATGGCATCACACCTCTGAAGTGACTATTAGTTGAACATGCCTCCATTGTTGTTGCTAGATGTCAAAGGATCTGGGTGAATTTATCCATCATCTCATTCCTTTGTTGCATGAGGGATTCCTTGAGAAACATTTTATAGGATCTCCTTATCTGTCATATCTCTTTTATTCTTCCATGGGAGGATCCTTGGGACATTGAGAGTGTTCTTCCCCAAGATTAACTAGTTCAAGACGTAACTCCCAATAGCTTGACCTCATCAAGGACATGGATGGAGAAACAACAAAGAGTATATTTCTCTGATACCACTAATCTAGACTAGGTGGAGAATAACATGAAGGAAAAGATATAACAAGGAAAAAAATATAGATATTGCAAGAAACACAGTGTACAATTAAAATTATATTCTATTAATGAATGGAATACAAAAGACTATAAAATGCAAAGCACACAGGATAGCTAGAATGGTGGTAGCTTATCCCTAAAGAGAGAGATGTGTCGGTTACACTCATTTGCAATAAGATGATTACAAAGATTCCAAAAACGAATTTTAACATAAAGAATCAATGAGAAAACCCTAACCCCATAATATGAAACACCAAAAGGTTTGTGCACCCCAATGAGGTTAGTTGATACATTAACTTCCCGAGGGAATAACATTTACATACAATCTTTGTTTAGGGTGCATGATAGCCTTGCATCAAAACATTCTAGTCGATAAGTAGACTTTGAAAATGCTCTAATATATGCCTTTATCTATCAATTGGGTTTTTTTCTGCCAAAAAAACATCATTTAGGGCCTAAAAACATCCCTAAAAGTTTGGGACCCAAAAAAATCTAGAAAAACTACCAAGATGTGGAACCATTCTAAATTTGTGGAATAGGTGGGTGGTCACCAATATCCACCTGGATCATTCTCCCACATGGAAATCACTCAAAACCCTCTTGGATTTTTCAAGTAATAAGCACATATGCAATGTTAATAGTACACCAGGACAATAAAGAGTATCACCAACGATGAGATAATTCTTAGCCTGATGGTTTATACGTTAATGCTCATCTTAGGAATTCTAATGGTTTAAACATTGGGTTTGGATATATAGAAATACATCTCTATACTAGGGATTAGAAGAGTCAATGAGGAATAAAGACTCATTTCATAATGATTCAATAACCATAAAATCTTCACTATCTTTGTGAAGATCAAACATCAACTTCCCAAAAGATAAATAATTTTTATATTTTTAAGTAAAAAACTCCAAGTCAAATTCTTGCAACATGACTATTGATTTCAAATACTTTCCCCCAATGACTTGATGGGTCAAACAATTCTTCATTGGGTTGGATTCTACTAAATAAATAGTTTTTTGAAGAATAATATAATGTCTAAGACACTGGATAACATGAACTTCTACCTAGGATAAATTGTCGACATGAGAATAACACAATTCATGACTAACACGTCCCTTACTAAGGTAACAAATCACTTATCATTTTTTGAACTATCCTCTTGGAAAAGCACTATAAAAATGGTGGGTTTGGATGCATCTAGATAAAGTAAAAAGTATCTAATATAGTTTGAAGTAGTTGGTTGTGGGGATGACATCAAGTTTTTCTTCAAAGATTTGAATCAACATTGTTCTTAGTTATCCCACACAAAAGGTACACCCTTTTTGAAAAGGTGCATGAAACATTTTTTTATATTAGCATAATTTGATATGAATCATCGCATAAATTTTACCTTCCCCTGCAAACTCTAAAGTTGACTAATTCTATGCATGGGAGGACACTATACTATCACTTGAACCTATAATGTATCTACCATGACCCTAAACTTGGACACAATGCAACCAAGAAATCTCCTGGAAATCACATACAATATGCCATTATGTGGATTCAAATTAATGTTACAATGTCAACATCTGGTGAATAAGGAACAAAGATGAAATGGATGATCAATATGGTTCTTGGACTATGTGGCTAAATCATCAAATTATCTTTCAATAATATCTTTGATGTAATAGCTCATTGGAATGTAGCATTAGCATTTTTAAGACCAAAAGACATCTTCCTATATGAAAAAGTACCTCAAGGATAGATAAAGGTGGTCCTATGTTGGTCTTCCGATTTTTTTAAAATTTTATTATAGCTATAAAATCCATCCATGAAGGAAGAGATTCCACTCCCATCACACTCATCAATGATATGGTTAATAAATGGGGTAGGATAATTATCCTTTGGGAAACCTTTGTTGATATCCCTAAAATTATTATAGCCTCTAATGGTACATTGTTCATTCACAATCAAATTTATATTCAAAACCCATTTGATCAAGGGAACCAAATAAATAGAATCAACATGAAGAAATGTTTCCACCTCTACCTTGATGGCAACTGCCTTTCTCAAGTTAACTAGTTGTAGCTTCTACCAAGTAGGCTTAGCACCATCATATTTTTTAATGTCATGTACTACAATTTGACATTATTTCAATGAAACCTAGTGATCTAGGTGGAGATCAGTGGCCTCCCACCTATTCCACTGGCTCAAATTATAGTTTCCATCTTAGCATTTATTATACAATTTTCAAGTCCCAAACTTCTGGGGTCATTTTCAGACCCTAAATGACGTTATTTTGACTTGGAAGCACCTAATGGATCCTTTGAGCCCCCTTTTTGTCACCTCTAATTGCTTTATATTTTCCATATCCTGACCATTTTTTCCTAATGCCGATGTAATTTTTGCCTAGTTTCCTCATTAGACATTCCCTTTGAATAATTATTGCGTACCCATGAGGTAACTGATGTTTAATCATAATTTTTGGTGATTTATTAATATTTAGGATTGAATATTTGATGTTCAATGAACTTTCTAATTACTTTGGATGGTTCAAGTAGACTTCATGATAACAGTTCCTTTTGCTGAGATTATCTGGTACTCATTGTTGAGATCGTCAGGTACCCATTACTGAGATCATCTGGTACCCATTGCTAATTTCATCTAGCACCTATTTGTTATGCTCATCTGGTACCAAATTGTATGATTGTGTGCGTTTGGTATCGATTGTTACGCTCGTCCGGTAATGACTTGTATGACTATGTGTGTCTAGTACCAAGTTATGCAATTGTGCACGTCTAGTACATGTTCCAAATTCCCATACTTGGTTTTTGGAACGAGATTGTTCTCGATGAGTTTAAGGAATTTTTTTGGTTCGAACATTATTTGTTCATTGGAGGTCATGATACATTTCATCACTCATGCACTTTGTGTCATGAGGATGAAATTATTTACTTAAAAATTGATGTATCATCCAATTGTAATAATTATACAAATATCTGATATTATATTTAGACTTGGATTGTAATCACTTCTTCTCTTTAAAAGAGAGAGCCTTGTAGATGATAGGATATAGAGAGAAATAAAATAAAGCACAATTATGATGTAAGTTTGGTTCTGAAATGATTGTGGATTGTACCTCCATTTTTATGAAGCAATGATATAATTTTTGTTTATAGATTATATGTTTGTGTTTACATCTTATCTACTATAATTTTTCTTAAGAGATACCTTGTTGGTACAGCAAGGGCCCATCAACCCAACCAAGGTAAGTATCTTTGTAATTAATTGTGAATATGATTATGATTTTCTATGTCTGTGTGTGTGAACATAGTACTTTCATGTTGTGATTACAACATTTAATTCCTCTCTGGTATGTTTTAGTGATGCATTTAGTAGCATGTCCCTTGGATGTATGGTAATTTTGAATAAGAGAGAGTTGTATGTGTGAGATATCTAAGTAATTATTTGACATCTTTGTGTGAGTATGTGAGAACAATTATTCAATTTAAGTGATTTAATGTTTTGTCTAGATAAATTCTTTAGTGTTGTTTTCATTCTGTAAATATAAGGATGGGTTGGATCTCCATATTTCACCATACATGATCCTGAAATGGAGAATTCTACCATACTCAACTTTATTTCCTAGAATTTATTAGGTTACACTTTGCATACACAGGTAAAATTAAGACCTCCATCTCTCACCATACATGCACTTATAATGGAGTGTTTTTACCCCGCCTGGTAGTTCTTTTAAGCTCGTTTATGTTTCTAGAATGTTAAGGGTTGTTTGTGTGGTTGTCCTAGGAAATAGAATCATAGTTCATCTCTATATTTCATGAGAAAACAATTATTAGATCCATCTCCTGAGAAAGAATTATGAATTATACATTTGTTGATCAGTTTTTCTTTCTGAATTTTGAATTGTATGTGTGGACTGTTATTTGAAAGGTGTGAAATTGAGCATTTAGTTTCGAAAGTGGTTTCTTACATAGACTATACTTAGCAGACATAGACAATTATCTATTATTGGTACAAATAGTACATCAACTCTATTGATTACGAAACTAGATTGACATATTAAATGATTGCAATTTATTGAACATATAATTGCACCAACATTTTGGCATCATTTCCAGGGAGTTGTAAATGGTAATAGGTATTGTTTTGAATTAGATTTATTTTATGGTTTTGGAGTGGTTTTAAGGGAAACCTGAGGGCGAGGAGAAGACAATAAGATGTGAGGGAAGAGCCCACACATCCACTTTATTGGGCTTTCTCCAAAGTCGGGTTGTCATTTTACTTTTAGTAGTTGAATTTTGTGCGAGTTAGTATTTAGATATTTTTTTTTATGCATAAACATAGAGATAGAAAGGTAGATTAGTTGCATCTAAAATTACAGAAAATCCAAGAAAACCCCCCAAAGTTATAGAAAAATCAAGAAAAACCCCCCATACTAACTCAACTAGTGCTTGTGTAGGAAAATTCCTCAGAGGGGAGAGTTCAAAGGAAGTAATTGAAGCTACAACCAAAGGTCCCAAATTTGAAGCTATTGTTCATATTGAAAACATAGTACAACAAGCAAGAAGGGAAGAACTGGCGACCCAATCAGAAGGAAGAGTTGGAAAAGAGATAGAGGTAGTAGTACAATGGGATAAATCTTCCATTGGATCCACACACAAAGTATTAGAAAAATTGGATATACCAACCAACCCATTGGTTTAACCATCACTTAGTGGGGAGACATCACCAACAGCCTACAATGTGCTATTTGGAGATATGGCGGATGAAGAGGGAAATGAAAACAACAAAACAGAGACATTTGGATTCCCAATATTAGACATTAACATAGATGTTTATATGAATAATATTCCACTGTCATCACTACCTCATGTTGGAAGATTGGTTGTTTTCATTGATGTAAACTCTAGTCATTGGTTGAAGTCATTGATGTCAACCCTATCCATTGGATTTTGGACCCCACAATTGATCGAAGTAGATAGACATGAAGGAAATTACAGATGCAGATAAAACACCCATGGATGGATATTATAAGTCATGCCACTTCTGGTGGTATGTGGAACATCACACGGATCCTCACGATTGAGGAGAAATGAATTCTTGAAGATGACAATGTGAATTGAAGAAGAAACTACATGTCGGCCCTAATGTTAAAAGGAAGCGACTTAAAGGGTACAAATACATATCATTATACATTAATTTTTCAATACACACAAGTTTATTAATGAATAAGGAGATATAAGTTGAATTTCTAAGGAAATATGAAGTAAAGAAGGCCGAATGTCAAGGGAGGATGAAGTCTTTTGGTGATGTGTTCTAAGTTATGTTATTTGTAGGTCATCTTCCCATTTTCGCTATAAAGTTGTTTCTAGAATGATTGAGATGGTCAAATTTGAAGGCTATTGACAAGACATATCTAGGTACATGTGGTAAAAATTTCAGCTCTTTATTCGCTATAATTTTGGAGATACACTCTATGGAAGATAGGGGGTTTGGCTAGTCCTAAAGCTACTCATAAAAAGGTGTTTCGTGTAAAACAATCATAAAGTATTCATAGATATTTAAAATGAAGTGAGACCAATTGCATTGGAAATAGTATAGGATTGTGTTTCTTGTGCACAAATTTAAGAATATGATGTTAAATATTGAGCACGTGGCATGATGTACAAGTTCGCTCTCCTGAATAAACCAGAATTGGATAAGGTCTACTATTTTCTCTATAACTCCCTTTCTGAGAGGATTCAAGGAGTGGCACTTGGATGAGCTTCATAAAATACATTGAGTAATATTATCTACATGATCATATTATTCCAAGAAATGAAGAATTGCAGAAGTTGAATAGCTCTCAGGAAGCATTATCAGGATCTATGTGATGGTTGGTTGATGGTGACAATTTAATGTAAAGTTTTATTATCTCTCATATATTCTTGGGTGGAAGGAAGGGGAAAGAATTGAGAGGTAAAACCTCTCTTGATATTGGAGGATTACATCTTCCTTTTGGAGGTTTATCCCTCCATTTATATTTGGAAGTTACATCTACCTTTATGCTGATGATTACAACTGTGTGAGACATTCTCCAAGACATAGACTAATTGAGTCAACCTAAGAGAGAGCCCATGAGATGGGTGTGAGGTTCCTACTTGAGTCATAACTGGAACGTAGTGATGGTATCCTCCTTACAGAGATTTGAGAAAAAATCCATATGATTCTCCTATGTAACATAGTGAGAAAGGAGATCTGTTGAGTTGGATGTGCCTATGGCTGAGCACAAGGTGAACATGTGGATTCCCATAGAGTTGGGTGCATCGTCATGAGACAGATATGAATATGGTGTATTAGCCTCCTCTGAGCAGAAAGTTGGGATGATGAAATCCATATGACTCTCTTGTTTAATGAAGTGGGAAAGAATATATGTTGAGTGGATGTTCATGTGGACGAGCACAAGTGAACATGATCCTAGTGGTTGAGCACTAGTGAGAGTGGTTCTCCTATGTAATGCAGTGATATAGAGATATGGATATCCCTATAGATTTTCCCCTAGTGGTTGAGAACTAGTGGGTGTATGATATCCCTTTCTATATTGTTCAAGAGTCAGACCTGAATGTAACCCTAATTGTAATTTAAAGGGTACAGGTCGACCCCACTTTAATGTAATTGATAATTAATGTAAAAGATAATTAATATGGTTATTATTAATTGTATTGTGAGTTAGAGAGGTCGTATTTGTTGTTCCAGTAGACACTTCTATTGACAGGTCAAGTCTAATATAATTAAAGGTAGATTCCCCATTGAGGAAATATATCTTTTGTGTGATTTTGGAAATTTCAGCAAATACATCTTCTTGGGATAAGTGCACACCTCTCTTGGGTGCTAGTCTTCTAGATTTTGCAAGCACCCTCTTGTGTGCTAGGTTTTCTTGGTAGTGAAGGTATTTCTCTTGAAGAATACAACAAAGGATTTGGATGGGTTTTCTTCCCTTGTTTAGAAGGGTTTCTGAGGATACTTCTTGTGTACTTATGCATGGTGTTTCTTCTTATGATCTTGGTTTCTGCAACATAATTGGTTATGGTTTAAGTGAAATGTTAAAATGAAATTAAATTCATTCTTAAACTTAGTCTATTGAAAATTCAACATAGAATCATATCATAGGTCTTGAATAACCCTTTCACAAACATTTAAAAGGGTAAACCATCTTCCTTCTGCAGTTTTGTACGACCTCTAGGGTTTCTGTAAAAATCCATATGAACCTCACTTAATTGTCCTTTCCAGCACTTTACAAGTGGAATTTGAAGCTAAAACTTGGACCAACTTGTACAACCTTCCTCAACATATCTCCAGAGACCTTCAAAATAAAATTTCGAGGATTTTGAGTTTTTGTCCCTAGGGTTTCTAGGGTGCTAAAATTTTCTGCAAAATCTCGTTCTTAGGGTTTCTGCAACTTCTTGAAGAAAAGTTTAATCTCAACAAGCATTCTTGTGACACTCTCAAAGTTGATTTTTGGTAGTCATAAGCCCAACATAACCATTAGGTTTTCTAAATTCAGTTGGCAAGAGTTTGAGAAGAAGTCTAAACAAATGAAGAACATAATGTTAGTAGAAGATAGGCTTGATGGAGCAAGCAACTTTAGCTCCTGGAAGTCCAGGCTTCTCGTCACCCTTGACGTATATGAAATTTTGGATGTGGTAACAAAAAATTTACCAGATACAACTACCAGTGAAGAGAAGAATATAAGGAAGGAAAAAGATGTCAAGGCAAGAAAAATAATCATCTACTCAGTAATAAATCATCTCTTACCTCGTATTACCAACTTGAAGACAACTTATGAAATGTATGAAGCATTAAAAGAAATTTTTGAAAGTGAAAACACTCTCATAGATTTTACCTTGAAGATCTAGCTTCAAAGTACCAATATGACGAAAGGTGATGCAGTTGTTATCTTCTTTAAGAAGATATAAGAGATTAAAGAATAGCTAGAATCCATTGGAGAAATCATGTCCGACGAAGAAATTGTCTTATCCACTCTCAACAACCTTCCAAAACATTGGGAGCCTTTTCTTCAAATTATCAGTGGAAGAGAAATTCTACCAACCTTTGATCGTTTGTTGACAAATTGTACTCAAGAAGAACTTAGACTTAGAAATAGAGGAGTGGAAGACTCCCCTGATGAAAATCATGCTCTTGCACTTCATACAAAGAAAAGAGGAAAATTCAAAAGAAAATTTAGCCAAAAATTCAGAGATGAGAAGTATTCATTAACCTCAAGTCATAATCAGAGAAGAGATGTTTTAGAAATTCAGTGCTTCAAATGTGACAAATATGGGCATTATGCAAGAAATTGTCCAACCAGGAAGAAGGGAATACAATATTCTTCCACTGCTGGCATTGATCTAGAACTACCTCAAAATAATGAAGATAAGAGATAGGATAAGTACTTCCTATAAACCTAACATAGAACCAAACATGACTACAAACCCAAGTAAATCGTTTGATCTCTAATTTTATAGTTGATTTCATTCTTAATAAATGAAGGGTATTATCCTTAGTATGGGAGCCCTAAACAATTGGACCATTATCCTTGGTATGAGAGTCCAAACCTTATTTTATTGATTATTATGTTGTTCAAGAAGACATAAAATATCTAAAATAAATAAAAGAATGCTTCCATCCTTCAGACTTCAGAGAAAGTTACTTGACTCAAAGGGAGTGAAAACAAAATGAAAAGAAGGAAGAGATAATACCTTCAGTAGTTCAGAGGAAGTCATACAATATTTCAACAAATTCAGCTTCTCTAGTTGATATGACCAAAGATATTACATTAGGGATTAAAAAGAATTCCTAGGGTCAACAAAACTCTGCAAGAAGGTAGAGAATCATACAAGTCCCTCAAGGGACATCTTGAGAAAGAAAAATAAATTTTTATTTACCCTTCAACCATGAGCCACTCCTTTACTACGAGACTCCTTGTCATGGATAAGTAATAGATGAAAAAGTATGGAAAAAATGCCATAAACGGAAGAATACCAGTATGAGACATCGTTCTGAGACCAAAATGAAAATCTATGGTGACTTTTAAATAGATCTATATAGTTGATGGAAGTATCAAGAAATAAAAAACTATGTCCATAAGTTACTCACAAGAAGAGGGAGTGAACCATGATGAGACATATTTATCCAGTAGATAGATATACTCTCATCTGTACCACCATCCATGAGTTGGAAACTACATTAGATAGATTAATTCTTGAGAATTCTGTGTTTCAACAAAGGTGTTTCTGATCCAAACCTATATTATTAGATTATTGGTGATGAAAGCCTGATTTTGATGACTTATTCAGAAATTCATGTTGTTGGATACAAACAAGCCTCAAATTCAGATTTCAAGATGAAGGCTCTGAGTATGATACACTACTTTTTGGGACAAGAAGTATGATAGAGGACCGATGACATTTTTCCTGAGTCAAGGAAAACATATAGTGGGAATATTAAATAAGTTCAGTATGATAGAATACAAAACCATTGTGATGGATTTGAAGAAAATTAACGATGATGATTTAGACGAGATTGATCAAAAACTGATTGGATCATTGATGTATCTGGTTCACACTAGACCTGATCCATTCTATGTAGTGAATTTTCTTAGTCAATCCATGAGTCAGTCATGATAGATTCCCTAGATAGAAGTAAAGCATGTACTGAGATATATATGAGGAACAATTGGATATGGCCTGAGATATGCCTCCAGTGTGAACTTGAGTTTGCAGAATATTCCAATACAGATTGAGCAGAGAGTATAGTGGACCAGAAGAGAACATATGGTTGTTGTTTTACCATGAAGGTTTTCATGGTTTCCTCATGCAGTAGGAAATCAATATCCATGGCCTTAAATACCACATAAACAAAGTATCTATCATTGAGTGTGAAAAGCAATGTGGCTTCATAAACTTCTGACGGATTTACTTGATCATGATATGGATTCTATGATTGTAACTAGGTGTGTGAATCTCTTTGAGAAACTTATGTTTCATTATATATCGAAACACGTTGAGATAAAATATCATTTTCAGACACATGATGTAGAGGAAATCAGTACATGTGTCATACCTTCCTACACTTGAACATATTGCAGACACCTTCACCAAACTGGTCTAGTGAATAATACCTCTCTAGTTGAAAGGGATTGTTGATGACTACAACCAAGACAAAGTTCAAAGACTTGGCCTGATGGAGAATGCCTCCCTAGATGAGAGGGAGTGTTGATGATTACAACTGCGTGAGACATTCTCTAGTACATAGACTGATTGAGTCAACCTGAGAGAGAGAGCCCATGAGATGGGTGTGTTTTTCCTATATAAGACAGAACTGGATTGTAATGATGGCCTCCTCCTTACATAGAGTTGAGAAGAAATCCATATGATTCTCCTGTGTGATGCAGTGAGAAAGGAGATCTCTTGAGTTGGATGTGCATGTGGATGAGAATAAGGTGAACATGTAAATTCCCATAGAGTTGGGTGCATCGTCATGAGACAAAGATGAATATGATGTATCAGCCTCCTCTGAGGAGAGAGTTGATATTATGAACTCCATATTACTCTCATGTGTAATGTAGTGGGAAAGAAGATATGTTGAGCGGACGTGCTTTTGGACGAGCACATGTGAATGTGATCCTAGTAGTTGAGCACTAGTGAGAGTGGTTCTCCTGTGTAATGCAGTGATATAAAGATATGGACATCCCCATGGATGTTCCCCTAGTGGCTGAGAACTAGTGGGTGTATGAGATCCATTGCTATATTTTTCAAGAGTCAGACCTTCCTATAACCCTAATTGTAATGTAAAGGGTATAGGTTGGCCCCACCTTAATGTAATTGATAATTAATGTAAAAGATAATTAATTTGGTTATTATTAATTATATTGTGAGATAGAGAGGTTCTCCCTATTGTGCCAATAGACACTTCTCTTGACAGGTCAAGTCTAATATAAGTAAAGGTAGATTCCCATTGAGGAAATATATCTTTTGTGTGAGTTTGGAAATTTCAGCAAGTAGGTCTTCTTGGGATAAGTGTGAACCTTTATTGGGCACTAGTATTCTAGGTTTTACAAGCACTCTATTGTGTTCTAGGTTTTCTTGGTGGTGAAGGTCTTTCTCTTGAATAATATAACAAAGTATTTGGCTGGGTTTTCTTCCCTTTTTGAGAAGGGTTTCCCAGGATACTTTTTGTGTACTTGTGCATGGAGTATCTCTTATATTATTCTTCATTGTTCATTGGATATTCTTCATTTCTAATTAGATATAAATTGAATACATGATATGATTGAAGTACACATTCAAAAATATTGATTTCTCTAAATATTGATTCACCCCTTCTCAGTATTTCCAACAATCGGTATCAGAGAAGGTTGCCTTCAGAACAATTTAACCACTAGAAGGAAAATCCTAAGCAGATATGGATGACCATGAGCACATTCCAAATGGGATTCAAAAATTTGATGGAAGAAATTATGCATACTGTATTGATAGAGTGAAAACTTACCTAACATCTTTGGGAGTAGACATTTGATACTCAGTTGTAAATGGATATGTAATCCCAAAGAATGCTCCCACTAATCCAAATGAGAAGAAGATTATGAGTTGTAATTCAAAATCCAAGCATGTTATTCTAAGAGCATTGACACCAACCATTTCTATTAAAGTGATGGGTTGTAGCACTGCTAAAGATTTACGGGACAAAATCAAGAGTATATATGAAGGTGATCCAAAATTTAAGCAGGTCAAGCTTCAATGACATAGAGCAGAATTTGAAAATTTGAAGATGGATAAAAAGGAAGATATTGCGACCTATTTTCTTAGAGTTGATGAATTTATTAATGATATCATCGGATTAGGTGAAGAGCTCAATGAATCCTTGGTTGTAAAAAAAGTGTTGAGATCACTTCTCTTGAAGTATGAAGCTAAGGTCTCTACCATTTAAGAAACTAGGGACTTGACCAAAATGACAATGGATGAATTACATGGGTATGTTATAGCATATGAAATGAGAAAAGGTACAGAAAGTGAACAACCAAACAATGAAGTGTTGGGGCCTTCGTTTTTGGTTAGAAGTTGCACAAGTTGTTGGGTTAATAAGGGGGGGGGTGAATCACTAATATCGTAATTATAATCCTTTTTCTCCAAATAATCCAAGTGTTATATCAATGTAGAATTATTATCCAATAATGAGAAATAAGAAATTAACAATCACACACATACACAATACACCATTGTTTTACGTGGAAACCCAAATCAGGAGAAAACTATGGAGTTCTTTTTATTATATGTCTTGAAGAATTACATTCATTGGAAGCACCAACTTCCTTTGTTTTCTAGCTACAATTGGAAGGAGGCTCCAACCCCTTAGTTTCTCAGGCTACAACCTGAGGGAATCTCCAACTCCCCAATTCTCTGGCTATAACCAGAAGGAGGCTACAACCCCCTAAGTTCTTCAGCTACAATCGGAAGGTGGCTGCAACCACCTGTCCTTTCCCCATACAACCACCCTGAAGTATAAGTAGAATGATGGAACCAATGTCAATATGTCACTGTGAGATATACTGTTGTACAACTGTAACAACTTGTACCACTAACCTATATCCAATATGTACAACTTCCTTGTAATCAATATGTACATGAACTAAACATGTATCTACAAAAATTATGACAGATATGCAACTTGTAGTGTTGCATCCCACATATGTACACACCCTGTCTATTATGCAGCTTGCACATGTATGCTACCAAACTATTATGCAACCTGCATATTCCTTTTGAAAACTAGGGTTTCCTTTCACTTGAAAACTTATGACCCTTTGTAACTTCTTTCACATAGATATGTAACCTGTCATTGTATCCATACTGTAACTATACCCTATGCATTCATTCTCATTCACTCAAGATGAGTATGTCTCTCTTTATTCATGTGCCATATAGGTGTGTGTAATCATGAACAAGTATAATATCCCTCACATGATCTTAGTCATCAAACCCTTTCTAATTTTCAGTCTCTCAATACATAAACTAATACACAAATACAAGCTCTCAACCATGTACCATAAAAACCCTTAGCCATATGCCAAGAAATACAGGATGTGCCTCAAAAGAAGTATCAATGATGATCATACCAGCACTATAATTATGTAGATATGACTTATGCATAAAATCACATGTAGCCACTAGTATTTCTAGGCAGAATCCTCAAATCCCCATTGCCATTCCTCATGCATAAATCAAAATCCAACTATTCATAGAAATAAGACATACCTTTTGAACCAATGGATGGATATGATGTATCTTAGCACTTTGGACCTTCCTGGGAGCTTGATCTGAGAATCTAGAACTTTTTCATCTTCATCTTCTCAAGTTTCCATGACCTTATAAACATGTACACTCCCTATGCACAGAAAACCCACATACTGTATGCACCCTATACATAGACAACCCACATACACACCAAAAAATAGGGTTTCTGTAAATCCGAGAATTTCACCGTCAACCCTTCATGCTACCTCAGACGTTCTCCACCTCAGATGTATCCACAAGTATTTCCAAGAAAATTTACACAAGAAAATAGATATACAATATGTACAAGTGTGTTTTATGAGTGAGCTTTGTCTCTTATTTATATCCTCATGTAGCCTTACACTTTCCTTATTTTAGGGCTTCTTCATTTAAAATAATTTCTTTTTGAAAATCACTTTGACTCTTGGAGGCTTCTACAAGACTCATGAGGGTTCTACAACTTCATGTGGTCATAACTCTCTAACCGTGAGGAGTTATGTGAAGTTACACATACCATCGGAAACGAAAAGACAAGAACTATCCATTTAGGATAGTTTCACTGACAAATTCATTGTCCTTCATCTCATTATTCCACAACTAAGAATGGGTTCTCTCACTCCACAAAGCATCTTCCCATGAGGGATTTCACCATAACGGGACCAATTTGGAATTCATCAATCTTTACTTCTTATCAACCATGATAAGACAATAATGAGTCAAATTTACATAAAATGAACTTGGTTTCATTACCCAAACATTTATGCTACGAGAATTTCTTCAAGGGTTGACATCAATGACAAACAACCTTAATCAACAATACCCCCCTTTGGCATTGATGGAAACACTCTGATGCAATATTGAAATCATATCACTCATGCTCCCCCTGGATCCATGCCTCTGTCCTCTGTATCTGATAAATCAGCTCCCCCTAGAACCATGCCTCTGTGTTGATACTGAGAGGGGGGTGAATCAGTATCAAGTACAATTTAAAACCTTTTTCATCTTATACTTAAACTATTCAACTAT
>SNQJ01S0009724.1:368411-410561 GCA_010110895.2 Picea sitchensis | reverse complement strand
ATCGTGTGTGGCCCCTTTACTCCATATGTGAGTCTGGTCGGCAAGCTATCGTCAGCCTGCATCATCAACAATCATGTCAGAAATGTCAACATTATATCATCGAATCAAATGAAATATCACAGTAAATAAATCAACCCAAAAGCACACTCCCTGACTCAATTCAAAGTCCAAGGGGTTCCACTGATGCCTCTGCATCCTCCAGGTCAAAAACCCTGCACACTCAATAAAACTGAGTCAATAGCTCCTATCTACATCAAATAGTAAAACATCATGTCGTCTGTTAATCGCATCATAATCAAGTATAAATGGTTTAACATCATAAAAGTCCATATCACTTGCGAGCAAGTGTCCTCAAATAATAATTTTTCTCAGTGCGCCAGAGCGGGATGTTACAAGTGGGTGGAAGGAAGGGGCAAGCATGGAGAGGTCAAACCTCTCTTGATATTGGAGGATTTTATTCTCCTTTTGGAGGTTTTTCCCTCCCTTTATATTTGGAAGATGTAGCTACCTTTGGAAGTCATTACTTCCTTTGAACAATAATACATGATTACTTCTTATATATTGTGCATGGTGTATTGGTGTATCTATTATACTATTCTTCATTTTTCATTGGATAGTATTCATTGTTGATTGGATATAAATTGAATAAATGATCTGATTGAAGTAAAAGTTCAAAAATACTAATTTCTCTAAATATTGATTCACCCCCCTCTCAACATTTCCAACAAACTGACCATGTAGTCATCAGTTAAGTGGATAATCAGGAAAGTGGAGTGGAGAGAGACTCATGAATGTGCATGTGTATCTCTCTCCTAGCATCATCCATGTGATGTATACCCTCCTGGTGATAATACTGAGCTGAATATGCATGAATCTACTCCACTAGTGTAATTGAAGTGTAACTAAGTCAAGACCAACTAGTCTAACTAAGGTGTAACAAGACTGAAGATGATGTAGTTCCCTATTTTAGTGGAGGCTCCCTATTTTGGTGTGGAATATTCTTACGGAATAATGTTCTCATCTATGGATGACACCCTCAACACTAGACTAGTAAACACATGAAAACAAATTACTAGGTGAGTGTGTAATATCTCCAGCACAATTCATGAACACTAACATGGTGTAAATTAAGAATGGGTCCCAACAAGAAGCCATGTTAGGTACCCATTTTACAATGCCTTTAATCAATGAAAATTGAAAACAGAGGAAAGAGGGGAAAACTCATGGTAAACCCCCCATCAAAGTATAATGTCGAGAACGAAAGAAGGAAAAAAAGACAATTGTTAGGCATTTTTTTCCTTCAGTCGAATATGGTCACGTGGGAAGTGGAAATTCTACTTAGTGAAATTCTTGGTGAATATGTCGATAGTATCTTCATAGGAAGAACAATACTGCAATTTGATGATCCCTTCATGAACCAACTCTCTTATTTAATTCATATGGATCTCGATGTGTTTTATTCACTACCATTGTACTCGATCTCTGCAAAAATTGAGAATGCTCTAGTTGTCACACCATATGAAAGTCAAATGATGGAACTGAATAATAAGCTCAATGAAGAAGTTCTTTAGCCAAAGTGCCTAAATAGTAATGTTGACTGCTCCTGTATACTCATGCTCTATTGATGATAAAGAAAATGATGACTACTTTTTATTTGACCAATAGATGGGGACATATCCCAAATTAAGAGTATACGTAGAGGTGGACTTGCAATCGATGCTATCACTAGCCCAATTAAAATATTTGAATCCCATGAGATCTAATGTTCAATATTCTACATAGTGAATCCCATAACTAGTGGTGCCCTAAACATATTTGAGGATGCACTTGGTAGCTTTCAAGTGTAGATCATGTGGATCCTGCATGTACCTAGAAAATTCCCCTACTACATAATAGATATATAGTTGGGTGTGGGTGAGATATAGTAGGCTCCCCACTAGCTGTTGATACAAGGTGTTGTCCATCAGTGGTGTGTCCTCGCAATCCTCAATCCTTACCCCAAAAAAGAAGGGTGTGGTTGTAGACTTGCAGTTGGTCACGTGGAATCAAACCAAAATATCCTTGGCATACTCAGTCTTATATAACTTCATTTTTGAAGCATCCTGATTGATCTCAAAACCAAGGAAAATTTGAAGTGTGTCCATGTTTGTCATAGATAACCTATCATGCAAAATATATTTGACCACAATAATTTTTGAAGATGAACTACGTTTGAACAATATTTTTTTTACATATTGAACTAATATCAACCGAGAGTCATAGGTCCTCAACATATAGATATTGGGATCTGATTTACATGTAAAAATACTCTCAGAGAATAAATAAGAATCCATCTTAGCACAACATGTTCTACATGCCTTCTTGAGGCCATAGAGTGAATTTTTCAATCGATGTACTAGAGATGCACTTTGGATGTACCCATGAGGCTACTACACATAGATGTCCTCAGAGAGATCCCCATGAAGAAAGGAATTATTCATGTCCATATGGTGAAATACACACCCCCTGGTTGCTGCAATGGTGAGGGTCAACTGAATGATCTCCATATTTTCTACTAGAGAAAAGGTGATCCGAGAGGATATCAGTGGCCACCCACCTATTGCAACTCGCTCAAAACAATTCTTTTGGAAATTTACTATTTTAGCAGTTTTTCGGGTCCTAAACGTTCGGGGCCATTTTGAGGTCCTAAACAACGTTTTTTCACGATCAATCGCCTCAATGATCTCTAGAGGAATGATTGAGCCTACAAAATGAAGTTCCACGTTAATAAATTTCCAACGAGCTACCATGCACACAAACGGAGATCATATGCAAAAGTTACGACCCCGCGAAGTTGATGTACTAACTTACCCCAACGGGGCCCACATGAATTTTGGCGCTTCATCTCCTATGGTTAGGTTTTTAGATGTATAGGGTTTTGGAGTTCATATTTATTGTGAAAATGATTTCAGAGCCTCATTGTAATTATCTTCTTGGGAATGAGCATAGCCTTCACATGTCTTCTCAGAGATAATATTGCACCATTATGGAAATCTCGTTTTCAGTCGACATTTTACAGTTTCGACATATTTCTTATTTAATAGGAGTGAAGTTTTACTATATATCTATTATTATTCACTATCTCTATGTTCATATTATAAATCTATGTTTTCATTTCATTCCTCTCATAAATATGGATCAGTGATATCAGAGTGGTCTGCTCCTTGCCATTTTTTAGTTCCTGTCCCCGACACGATCAGGGTATGGAGAGTTGGGTCTTGATCTTGTTTCTCTTGAGGAAAATCAATCTCACATGCCCAAGAAACCATCCATAGCGCTAAAAATTAAATATGACAAGACACGATATCCTTTCAAAATGTTTCTCGAGGAATCCCTTGAGTGACAAAGGAACGAAATGATGGAAAAATTTGCACAAATCCTTTGACCGTTGTCGACAAGCGATGCATCCAACTCAAGTGGAGGTGCTACGCCCTTAAATGTACCAATCAATTTTAATATTCCTATATTTTAAGTTCAAATAGATGCATATGTCGTAGATAAATGGTTAAACCTTCTAGAAGGGTATTTTGTTTTCCACAACTTTTCCAATAGAGAAAAGATTACATTTGCACTCCTCAGGGCCATCCCCCATGTCAAAGATTGGTGGGATGCTTTATGTGAGAAAAAGGAAATAGAGGGATCCACATTATTTGCAGTTTCACCCACTTTTGGTTCCTTCAGGGATGTTATTAAGGATAAATAATACCCTGTTGGAAGTTATGACGACTTGTATACAAGATGGACCGCACTATAGTAGGAAAGAGACCAAACAATTCCAGAGTTCACTAATGTCTTCCATACCTTCTGCACCAATATAGGTATCAAATATTTTGAGTGACATATGCTTCTCAAGTACCCCAGTGGTATTCCTAGATACATATAGATAAAAATGTAGTTTTTGGACATCTCATCCTTGGGTGTGACCTATCGATATGCCATAAAAATAGAGAAAAATATTAAACAAAAGACACAGAAGTTTGGGTCTGGGAACCCCTCACAGTAGAAGTAGGGAAAGGGAAGCCCCAACCCATAGAACAAAGGACATAGAAAATATGGGAAACCTTAGGACAACCATTCCAAACCGAAAGAAAAGAAGGACAATGGAAAGATTAAGAAAGATACTGGGAAGTAGTGCGACTTCCATAAGATCCCCTGGCATAACATTGTTGATTGTCACTCAAATAAGTCATTGGTGGATGTTGGCATAGGGACAGACCGAGGGTTCAATGCTCAAGAGCGTACCAACAAAACCCTAACTATCGTCCCTTTCGGCAACACCTGCGAAGCAAATGAAGTCTCACCCGAGGTAGAGGCAGCGGTGGTTGCAGGACTCAGGTGTCGACAACCTAGCTGGGATACTGATCTGTGATTATATATTTTACAGGTAACTTAGCATAGATCATCTATCAATATTTAACCCTTATGGTGCTTCGGGGATGGCACAAATCATCACAGTGAATACTCAGACTTAAGATGATTCAATACTTAGCCAAAAAAATATAGATTAGATTCAACAGATCAAGCACTAAGCATATTATATATCATATCTAACATTCATTCATATATCATATGCATAGAGCATAACTAGATATACTTAATCACATCAAGCACTTAGCCAAAAAGGAGACAACACTTAGATCAAAGCATATATCACATTACATAGAGTTATCGTGGTTCACCCCCACCCTGGGGCTATGTCCACAAAGTCTTCTTCTTTATATTATCATGGTCAAGCAGTTACAAAACAGATCTTCAGTGACCCTTACTTTGCACAGGATAGAAGATCTGTGCAACTCTCTAGATCCTTCTTCCTTGCACTTCAACAAAAAACTACAACAACTTGCACTTAGCTTGTCAATCCCCTTACAATCATGCACAGAGCACTTGAAATATACATCTGATCACACAGATCCAGCTACTTGCACTAAGCAATCACATATACTTCTTCTTACATTGCCTAAGTATCTATTTATAGATTACAAAATGGGCCTAAGGGTGGGTAAACCCACGGGCTGACATCCCTTTCCCTTTACTTCAACCCAAAAACCCTAAAAGGTACCCAAAAATAGGTCTTGCTTGCTTCGTGTTGTGCTCCATATTTGGCAAGCTGTCGCAGTCCCAAAATGGTCAATTATGACCAAGTATTCTTTGAAACTTCGTCAAGGGCCAACATGCCCCCAAAACTCACCTGTGACTCGTCTGGAGTCACTCAGGTCTGATCAATTTTGCCTCGAATGCCTCGAGCTTGGCTTGATCTACTTCGACCTGCTACAGTGCGACAACTTCTTGCTCAGTAAATTCTTGGATCACTGTGTCATTGAGCGATACTTCCAGGCGTTGTTATGCAGTGATGACAACCTGTTCGAGTTCAGCTTCTTGGCTTTCTAGTTTAGTGAATAGTTGGCATGCCTTTTCTTGGATCGGCTGAAGTTGTTGGGAGACTTCCATCACTTTTCTTTGCAACGTATGTACCTGTTGTTGGGTTGTGCGTTGTTCTGTGAACCTCTTCATTCTTTCAACTGGAGTCAAAGTCTTGATCTGTGCCTATAGCGTGTCTGCATGCTGCTTTGCTTCTTGAAGTTGTGCCTCCAATGTTTGCAATTCTGGATTCTCTGTGAGGGTTTCATAAGTCTTGGCGCTTCTAGCGCTCATCTGCTTGCATTCCAATGAAAAGGTTTTTAATTGGCCAACTGTGCTTCGAGTAGTGGCCTCTCTTAGATCTCTTATTTCCTGAGGGGTATCGGGCACGATGTGGAGCTCCAAATCTGTGATGCGTTGTTGGAGTTGTTGGATTACTTCTTCCAGTTGGGTCACCTGCTATGGGAGATGATATTCCATATTCACCTCTATGACTGTCACAAAGTTCAGTGATTTTTGAATCGTTTCCTGAACTTCAAGTTGCTCTGCTAGAAACTGTGCCTTTTCCTCATCCCACTTCTCTTTCAGGGCAATATTTTCTCCTTCTTCCTCCTTCTGTTGTTCTAGAAGTGCTTTTCATGCTTGCATCAAAGCCTGGGTGGCTTGTCCTATGTCTTCTTGAGCTCGTCGAAGGCAAGCTTCGACTTGATCAACGATCTGGTGCAGTTGAGGGGGTTCATCGCCTGTTCCTGATGGTCCTATTATTAAGGGCGTTGTAGAGACTACTTGGTTGGACTGTAGTGCCTGCTGCACTTCTTTGAGTTCACCTTTGATTCGGTTGAAGAGATCCTTCTTCTTTGCTTCTTGCTTTTCCGCGAGCTCGAGTGAAACATCATTCAGCATGACAATTAGGAATTCAAAGTCATCCGGGGTAAGGGTAGTTTTAAGTGTGGTCCGGGTGGAATTAGATTTCTTTCGGGAGGAGGGATTTGGTGGTGTCATCTTTCTTTTTGTGGAGGGATCCTCCTCCTCTCTAGGTCGAGTAACTTTTCCTCTATTTTGCTCAACTTTTGTACCGCCTAGATCATCACCATCGCCTCCCTGCACAGATAAGATCGAAGTAGTCTTCGCAGACGTGCTAGGGATAACTTCAACTTCATCATCCTTCTTAGTCCTGCTTGGCCCAGGTGTATCCGACATAGCTTCAGGGCTTTCCACGTCGGACATGTCTGCAAGGTCCACTGCAACAAGGAGGTCTGCTGACCATTCCTAGGTAATCTCCTCCAAGTCATCCTCTGTAAGTTTGTAGTAGGATTGGAGTTGTTGTTTATGCTTATCATTGCGCACTGTAATATAGGTGAAGTGACGGTTTGCGCTAAATTTCATCAACGGTCTAAACCGATGAAGTACATTTGGGGTGATTCATGGTGTAGACTGAATTGCATTCTTCAGTTGGTTGAACTAGGTGTGGAAGACAACATTGGACTACCACTGCTTGTTCATGTCACTGGAGTACCACAACGTACATAACTTCGCGGCTAGTGGTTCGAAAGGTTCGATCTCTGAGAAAGTGGCTCCCTCTAGCAGCTCCCAAGTGATGAAAGTGATGAGTATGAGTAACCAACTAAAGTGGAACTCATACCCTTAGTCTTGTGCTCCTATGCAATCCAGCTCTAACTGGTTTATAAGATACTGCACCCAATTCATCTGTAGTCCCTCGGCGCACTTCCCTGCGAGGTCAACTATGAAGCCAGTCACCTGTGTTGGTCTATTCTTACGAACTAATTTGCCCGTGATCAATTGATGTGCAAGGCGCATTGCACCGCTCTGGATAGAGGCTACCTTGTAGCCTCACGTACCCTTATCTACATCTCCATAATTTTCCTTTATCCGTTGTGCTAGTGCTCGGTCTGAGGTCTTTCCTGGGTAAAAGTCATGTGGATCAGGGCCTTGCATGCTAAGTCATGTGATCTGATTGATCAGAGTCAGATCCACAGTGATGCGACGGTCCAACCATAAGTATCTGCCATGGTAGCAAGAAAACAACAACCTGACGCATGCATTGACTTCTTGGTGTCTCCCGAAATGAGGGATCTTCATTACATTGAGCAGTGTGGACTGCGTGAGGTTCTGGGTCTAGGACTGCGGGAAAATCTTAGGATTTCTACCTTTGGTCTTGGTTAGGTATTTATGCGGAGCTAACATACTGTAGGTTTTGCGATATCCAAGGTTAAAATCATTACATTTCAGTGTTGTGATCTTATCCTAGTCAACACATACTGCGCGCACCCCTTTCATAAGATATGCGGTGATCAGGGTGTACTCAAAGTCCCTAGGTACATTGTCACAGTTAATCTTACTGCACAAAGGTGGGATGTAAACCGAAAAAATGTGTGGGATCATATTGGCATTTGCAATATCGTCTCTGTGATTTTTTCTTGTCTCGGTCGTGGTTCTGGAAGGTCATGCGCTATGAGCAGTGGAGGGAGAAGCTTGGACTCCTCCTGACATCACTCTCTCAGCCATTAGATCAATCAAAACTTCTTCAACTACTTTCTCAACAACGTTGAGATCGTCCAACATACAAGCTTGGGTCCACTAGCTTAGGCACGAAAATGAATGATGAACAGTATGGGAACAAGGCAATGATCGCAGAGTGAAGTAATCTCAAGTTCCGGGCTCAAATTCTCACTTAGTAAAAAGTATTCTCGGTGCATGGCACGACGGACTAAGTAGGGAAACTTAGCAACGGTCTACTTGCAACGGATATGGAGGCCTGCATTAACTCCGTTCTATCCATTCTAGTGTTTTCCAATGGTTTAGTGGGAACCCATAATTTCTTTTCGATCCGTTCGGGGCGGGAGTCAAACGGGTATATCGGTCCAACGACTATATTTTTGTGCCATGGCGAAATTCCATATATCGTTGTTCTGATATCTCGACGAAGCTCAATTCTTGTTATTTTTCCTTCTGTGAAGTTTCCTCTGGAGTCTTTGTAACTTCCCGATTTTGGCCCTCATCTTACTTAGCTTCCTAGCCTTTTTTCCAGTGAGCTTATTCTCGGTCATCCCTTTTCCGTTGTGAGTCTTATCTTCTCTTGGCATAGTCACTTCGTGCTACCTAGGATCTTTCCTCAGATGCAAGGGTAATACTCCTTCATCATATGGATTAGATATTTTGGTCTTCTACGGTTCCTCTAACGCTCTTATAGCTTCGACATCCAGGTCCCTGGTGTTTAACAACGAAGATCTATTCCCTTGTTCCTCCATCAAGTAGGCAATCCTTCTAGTCATAAATTCCATGAGTTCTTGCTTCTTCTGTTCTAGGGCTTCCTTTTCTTCTTTCCTCCGGATCTAGTCTTTTTCAATCTAGATCTTTCCTAACAAAGTTGTAAATGGGGTATGGTCCTCAATAAATCTAATAACTTTGAACTCCTCCTCTGTCAAGGTTCCATGGGTACTCATAGATATCTGGGTAAGTCTTCCACATGGGGTTACCATTTTTCCTTTAAATAATCTGATGGTTCCTAGTGAAGGGACTAGAGCAGGCGTTCCTAGGGTTTCCCAAGTTCTTTTTGTCATAATATTCATCGGTTTTCCGTCATCCTGGGCACAGTCAATGTTGAAGTCTCCTATTCTTACATCGATTTTCTCCTGGTCTTTGAAGATCTCTAACAAACTGACATCCTTATGATCATCTAGGGTATCTTTTATTTTTAGTAACATGATCTCTGATTCTTTCTGGGGTTCTTCCAAAATTTTAGTATCTTGATCTCCTTCAAAGTTTGCTTGTTCCATATTCAGTTTTTCAAGTCTAGCAATTATTCTAGGGCAATCCAATACTTCATGGTCCATAGCTTTACAACAGAGGCAACTAGGGTTTCTCCCAGGGCATTCCTTAGCAAGATGTCCTGGTCTTCTGGAACTGTAACATAGGGAAATCCTCTCTTTCTTTTAAATGACCCCCAACCTCTTTTGTACTGTGCACTAGGGTCATGGTAGCTAGCCTACAAATTTTTTTTTCTAGGATCCTGCATCCATCTGTTAGTCCAACAATTCTTTCTATGCATAGGTATAACATATATATCATTATTATTATCATATCTATCAAATGATATTATGTATAACAATGCCCTAGTTTTTAGGCTAGGACAAAATCTATGAAGAATACCTAGATTCATACTTCAGAAACAAAAAATTTCCACTTATCTTACCTATATAGAGCAATTGAACTATTCTTACCTTTACTAGAGCACAAATCTTTACAGATCTTACCTCTTTCTGTAGATCTGACTTAGAAACTTCCACTTTAACCTTTCTTAGAGCACAAAGCATTCAGATCTAACTTCTTTTCTTCAGTATCCACCTCTTTTCTTGCAGATCTGGTCTCTTTCCTTTAGAACCGACCTTTCTTTCTTGGCACAAAGCTTCGGAGGTCAAGTAGAATACTATGCACTAGGACAACAAATCTACGCACAGAGCTTATTTTGCACAAGATTTTTCTTCTTTAGTTCCCAGCAATCATAGTTCTAGTCCCGACAATCGAACCATTTATTGGCACAGGGGAAGATGTAGGGTTCAACGCTCAAGAGAGAACCAACAAAACCATAACTATCGGCCCTTTCGATAACACTTGTGAAGAAGATGAAGTCTCACCCGAGGTAGAGGCAGGGGTGGTTGCAGGACTCAGGTGTCTGCAACCTAGCTGGGATATTCATCTGTGATTATATATTTTACAGGGAACTTAGTATAGATCATCTATCAATATTTAACCCTTATGGTGCTTTGCGGATGGCACAAAACATCATAGTGAATACTTAGACTTAATATGATTCAATACTTAGCCACAAAAATATAGATTAGATTCAACAGATCAAGCACTAAGCATCTTATATATCAGATCTAACATCCATTCATATATCATAAGCATAGAGCATAACTAGATCTACTTAATCACAACAAGAACTTAGCCAAAAATGAGACAACACTTAGATCAAAGCACAAAGCACATTACACAAAGTTACCATGGTTCACCCCCACCCTGGGGATACGTCCACAAAGTCTTCTTCTTTATATTATCATGGTCAAGAAGTTACAAAACAGAGCTTCAGTGACCCTTACTTTGCACAGGAAAGAAGATCTATGCAACTCGTTAGATCCTTCTTCCTTCCACTTCAACACAAAACTACAACAACTTGCACTTAGCTTGTCAATCCCCTTACAATCATGCACAGAGCACTTGCAATATACATCCGACCAGACAGATCGAGCTACTTGCACTAATAAATCACATCTACTTCTTCTTACATTGCCTAAGTATCTATTTGTAAATTACAAAATGGGCCTAAGCGTGGGTAAACCCATGGGTGACATTCCTTTCCCTTTACATCAACCCAAAAACCCTAAAAGGTACCCAAAAATAGTTCTTGCTTGCTTCACGTTGCGCTCCATCTATGGCAAGCTGTCGTAGTCCCAAAACAATCAAGGTCCAACAGTGGATGAGGTGAAAGAATCTAAATCATATGTGGTTTCAACTCTGATTTAGAACAAGAAAAGGGGAGACACATCATTAAGGTGGAACCCAGTGCCACAATTTCTACCACCAAGATCCATCCCGGAGAACCTAATGAGATAGAGGAAGGTGAGCACCTCTTTCCTTCGCATATGTGGGTGAAAGGAACTCTGTTACACTTCATTATTGATAGCGGTATCCAGAAGAACCTCATCTCAGCATAGGTCATCAAGCGGCTAACCCTGCTGACAATGTTGTACCTACAACCCTACACCATCAGATGACTCTGTCAAGGAAGTAATCTTTGTGTTAGCCAACAATGGTATTGTGTGATGTTTATGCATAAATTTAATGACAAAATGAGAAAGTTAATAACTTTTTCATACACTTAGCAACCTAGAGATGACTGTCTTGTATAAACTCTGAAATTTCTAAACCCACATTCAAAAATTACCATAAGTAGAAATACACATTGCTAAGTAATTATGAAGCGGAATAAACACGATGAACAACATTCATCCAACCATGAATAACTCAGAAATTTAGGAAAATCCCAGGGAAAACCCCAATGTGGGGAAACCCAATAAGAGAGAGAGATATATGTTATTCAGCTTCAGGAAAGTACATATCAACAACAATAAATACAATTTTCAGCAAGAGAAATCCACTTACAACATGCAAAATTGTACCAGAAATTTATACCTCGAAAAATGTGCCAAGTTCGTACTATTGTATGACACACCAAGAAAAAACAACACCTTGATATCCGAGCCAATATGTTGTTCTACGGACTATCCTTCAACAACAAATATCCCAAGATGCCTCGATTTTTGTGCCCACTCTTGCCTCGATTTTCATGCCCTCTTTTCTTCTATACAGATTGTATCGATCCGTACAGTACGTCTTCCCTCACAACAATAAATTTCAGCACTCACAAAACATAAATTTCTCCTTGGGATTTGTGCCCAATATCTCTTGGGAAATGTGCCCTCTTTGCTCCTCTCTTTCCTCTCTCAAGATTACTCGAAAAATATCTCTCAATCTCCTCCTCAATATGTCTTGCACACTACTCAATGCATTCTTTTATAAAATTTGAAAATGACCTTTTACCTCCCAAGTTCTTTTCACCTTCCCCAACCTAAAATCCAAAGGCCAAGATCTAATCTTTACTTTACAAGATCAAGGGAAGTGGTTCATTCCCTCCAAAATAAATCACTTAAAATATTAAAGTACATTTCACTTTATTACATAAGTGCACTTTATGAAATAAAGTCACTTTAATATTAGAAGGTCACTTCATTAAAAAATCACTTTAATAAAATAACCACTTTATAACAACTTTATAAAAACCCATTACAAAGTTAAGTGCCTAGTAGTGTCAACATAAGGTTGCATATGCATACACGACAAAACGTGTGGAGTACCTCTCGAGCTAAAAATATAACACTCCCTCTTAGCGAGGGATGTACTCACTGCCATCTCCATCATCTCATCCCATCACATTGTGGTTAGTAGGAGATCCCTTTGAACCTGGAGCCATCCTCAACACCTGCACAAAACTTGAACTAGAATATCTTCTCGTCACAACTACCCGAAACCCTGAGCTCCTCAGATAATCCACTCCACCCTAAGCATTGGTTCGATCACACCAGTTGAGCCTCCTATCAGTTCTTAGAAGAGACTCACTCTCTTTTATCGGAATGCAAGATTGAATCCTTGGGCCCACCGCAGTCTCATGAGCCTCCTCATGCTCCTAATTCAACGTTGAATCATACCCTGAAGGTTTTTCTCGCAACATATACAACATGTCCACTTGATCACTGATCAACTGCAGTTTCATCCAGTCCACTCCCTCCTTGTATATAAAGACATGTTCCCTCTTGAAAAATGTACAATATCCTACATCCTCTAAGTCTGAGACTGAGATCAAGTTAACCCTCAACCCTGGAACAAAGAGAACTCCATCAAGCTCCAGAAATCCTCCATACTCGAGTCAGAATCTAACCTTTCCAACTCCACGTACAACTTGCGCCATTACACCTTCACTCTCCACTAGTCGGGAAAGACTTGTCTTTGTGATAATAAGGAATACTCTCCATATTCTTGTCATGTCGCAAGAGGCTCCATTATCCACAATCCATCTAATATCACCCCCATATCCTCCACTATCGACACTAGATACTAGATTAACCAAACAAAATTACCTATCATACTTGGAAGAAAAGTCCTCCATGGCTGTTGTAGCAGTTGACTCAGGCCCCTCTTGTTCCTTCTTCTTCTTCTTCCTCTCAGGACAATAAGAAGCAAGGTTCCCCAACTGATTACAACAAAAACGTCTGACTTTACTATAGTCCCTCTCGGAACTTCCTTTCTTCTTTCTCTTTGCAACAAGAGAAACATTCTCATCAGCTCCATCTGTCGTCTGTCCACTTCTCTGATATCATTCTTGGATATCCTCCTGAGTGAAACCATCCCATGATCTACTCCAATCTGAAATATTCTCATGACCTACCACACACTTCACAAAGACTTCCCATTCATTAGTGAATCCTTTCAAGGCTATCCTCACCAACTCTGAATCTGATATGACCTCTCCAACTGTAGCCAACTCATCTTTCACTTGAGCTACCCAGGTAATATAAGAATACACACTCTCCTCCTTACCCATCTTGGTATCATGCATCTTAGGCTTCAATGCCATCTTCCAGTTTTCATTCTTTGCCTCAAACAAGTTCTTAAGTGCATACCACATCTCTTTGGTTGTTTTCTTCTCAACTAAGTGTGGGATAAGATGATCCTTCACACCATCCAGATTAATCCTTTGAGCTTTGAAATACTTAAGCTCATGCAAATCCAAATCACCAGGATTTGTTGTGGGAACAACAACAACATAACTGACATAGTTCCAAATCTTGTTCTCCTTGAGAACAACTGACATCCAGACCTTCCAATGAAAATAGTTGTAAATTCCATCCAACCGATCCTCAAATCTAATGCATGCATCCATATTACCTGTCACATATCAAGGAAACAATCAAAAAAATTCCCCCCTTTGAACTTGCCAAAAAAATATCACTGCTCATTGTCACTCAGAGGCCAAGCTCTGATACCATGTAGAAATTTAATGTCAAAATCTACAAGCTAATAATTCTATCATACACTTAGAAACCTAGAGATAACTATCTTGTATGAAATCTGAAATGTCTAAACCCACATTCAAAAACTACCATAAGGAGAAATACACATTGCTATGTAATTATGCATCGGAATAAGCACAATGAACAACATTCATCCAACCATGAATAACTCAGAAATTTAGGCAAATGTTAGGGAAAACCATAATGTGGGGAAACACAGTGAGAGAGAGAGAGAGAGATCTATTATTCAGCTTCAGTAAAGTACATATCATCAACAATTAATACAATTTCCAGCAAGATAAATCCCCTTACAACAGCCAAAACTGTCCCAAAAATTTATGCTTTGAAAAACATGTCATGTCCATACTGTTGTACAACCCACCTAGAAAAAATAGCACCTCGAAATCTGAGCGAATATGATGTTGTACGAACTGTCCTTCAACGACAAATATCCCAAGTTTCCTCGATTTTTGTGCCCTCTTTTCTGTTGTACGGACTGTATGGATCCATACAGTACGACCTCCCTCATAGTAGTAAATTACAACACTCACAAAACAAAAATTTATCCTTGGGATTTGTGCCCAATATCTCTTGGGAAATGCACTCTCTTTGTTTCTCTCTTTCCTCTCTCAATCTTACTCAGAAAAGCTCTCTCAATCTCCTCCTCAATATGTATTTCACACTACCCAATGCATTCTTTTATAAAATCTAAAGATGACATTTTACCTACCAAGTGTCTTTTCACCTTCCCCAACCCCAAATACAAATGCCAAGATCTAATCTTGCCTTTACAAGATCAAGGGACATGATTCATTCCCTCCAAAATAAATCACTTAAAATATTAAAGTACATTTCAATTTATTAGATAAGTGCACTTTATGAAATAAAGTCACTTTAATATTAGAAGGTACACTTCATTAAAATGTCACTTTAATAAAAGAATCACTTTATAACAACTTTATAAAAACCCATTACAAAGTTAAGTGCCTAGTAGTGTCAACATAAGGTTACATCCTCATAGAAGACAAAACATGCATAGTACCTTCTCAGCTAAAAAGCTAACAATTTCTTCCCTTGAAGTTTGTGACGTTATTTTGGGCCAACCTTATTTATGGAAACATCATGTTGTATACGAGTCTAGGCCTTGCAGGTTTATTATTACTTTGAACATGAAATTGTACAGGATACCTGAGGTAGTCCCACCTAGTGTTATTTCCTTGATCTCTGCCAAGCAATGCAGGAAGGTCATCTCTTAGACCGGTAAGTTTGTCTTCTTCATGATTCACTCTCAGAGTGAGAGAAAGGTTGCAACCACATCCATGGCCACCACGACCAACCTCTCCATGCAACAAAAGCAAGTGGATAAGGTCGTGGAAGAGTACAAAGACATGTTATCATCACCAACTAGGGTACCTCTGCACTGTCAAGTCAATCATCCCATCAATTTGACCCCCGACAAACAACTACCCAATGGGCCATTCTATTGCCACTCTCTATTAGAAAATGAGGAGATCAAGCATCATATCCAAGAAATGATTCACAAGGGGAACATCCGATCGAGTTCATCACCTTGTGGAAGCCCAATTGTGTTGGTACATAAGAAATATGGTACCTGGCTACTCTACGTTGATTACCACGCCCTAAATAAAATCATAGCCAGGAACCAATACTCGATTCCTAGAATCGACGATCTCCTTGATCAACTCAAGGGGGAAAAATACTTTAGTAATATTCATCTGAACTCTGGATAACATCAAGTCCCAATATAGTAGAAGCATGTATGGAACATTGCCTTCAAGTCAAAAGAAGGTCTTTTTGAATGGTTGGTCATGCCCTTTGGTTTGAAAAATTCCCCAAAAACTTTCATGAGGATGATGGATGATATCTTGTGGTCTTTCAATAATTATTTTGTGGTGGTGTATCTGGATGACATCCTCATCTACAACAAGACTTGGGTGAAACACTTGCAGCATATTCAACAGGAACTGCACACTCTGTGACAACACCAGCTATATGCCAACTTGAAAAAATGCTCCTTCGACATGGAGAGGGTTCAGTACCTATGATACATTGTTGATGCGCATGGTGTGCATGTGGATCTGGCCAAGATCTAAGTCATCTGTGACTGTCCAACCCCAACCACTCTCACTAAGCTTCATAGATTCTTAAGCCTTGCCAAATTCTATTGTAGTTTCATGTTGGGATGCTCCCATATTGCATGGGTCCTCATCCAAGTAACCAGAGGTGGTGGTAAGGAAACATTTGTGTGGGGTCTATCCCAACAACAAGCATTGGGTGATATGAAGCAATTATTGTGCTCAACCCCAATTATTTTATTACCTTGATTGGAACATCCCTTTGAGATTGATACATATGGTTCATACTATGTTGTGGGTACAATCCTCCCTTAGGACGGCCACCCCATGGCCTATCATAGTGAGACACTATTAGATGTGATATGTAAGTACCCTACTTACGACAGAGAAATGTACTCCATTGTGAAAGCCTACTGCCAGTGGAGGCATTACATTATCGAGAAGAAGATAGTAATCCACACTGATCATAAGTCACTACAGTTCATGCAGACATAAGGCAAATTGCAGAATGACCACCATCAAAAGGGATCCACTTATTTACACCAATTCCAACTCAACATGAAGTATAAAAAATGAAGTACCAACCGATACACGGATTGCCTCATTCGATCTCTAGTCACGACACTCACCATGATGCTAGACTCTTGTATCCATGAGAACTTTAGATGGCCCTACCTCTATGAGACAGATCCTGAATTCACCAACACCTACCATATGTTGGGAGAAAACATTGTTGTCACTAATTTCCATCTTCAGGATGAGATGTTGTGCCATCTGGGCCATATCTGCATTCCATCAAGGGAGTGAGTGAATCTAATTTGGGAATCCCACTGTAGTTGGGTGGCAGGACACTTTAGTGTGGAAAAGCCAATGACAATGTTGCAATGAAATTTCTATTGGTGAAAACTTCGACAAGATGTAAACAAGTATATCTCGCCCTACAATTCCTATGCTATTGCCAAACTAGCGACTAAGAAAAAGGGAATGTACACTCCTTTTCCTACTCCTGAAAGGATCTCAAAATCCATCTCAGTGGACTACATGTCAGGCCTTCCATCCACCAAGCAGTGAAATGACTATTTTTTTGTGGTTGTTGATTTCTTTTCTAAGATGGTGATTTTGGCCACCTACAAGAAGAGCATCACAATGGAGGCCAATGCCAAGCTCTTCTTTGAATGAGTGTGGGTACACTTTGGTATCCCACAAAAAATTATCTCAGATTGGGACATTTGATTCCTCAACACATTATGGTCAAGATTATTGTCACTGTTGGACACGACTCTCACCAAATCCACTTCCTGCCACCCCCAGATGGATGGACAAACCGAGTTTGTCAACCGGATGATCATGCACATCCTGTGCATGTACAATTCCAAGAACCCTCGGACCTTGGATGAGAGTTTTCCCTATTTTCAACACAACTACAATATAGCCATACATAGCTCAACCGGCCATAGCCCCTATCAGGTGGGGTTGGTATCTCAACCATTGGGTCCCATGGATGTTGCACTACCCCTTATGGCCACCTAGGAAGACTCGTCGCATTCTCCATCTGAAGCTGACAAAGCCACCTAATTCATTGAGTGGATCCAAAACATCCACCAATAGGTTCAGGATATTTTATAGAAGTCTAATGCCAAGTACAAGAAGTGTCATGATCAACACTGGGTGCCACACCATTTTTAGGCCGGAGACAAAGTTTGGTTGCACTTGTAGAAAGAACGCCTTATAGGGCCTCATCAAAAGCTTCAACCCCTCTGTTATGGAAATTACACCATCACCAAGGCTATGGGTGACAATATTTTTGATCTCAACATTCCACGCTTCCTTGGCTTGCACTCAATGTTCAATGTAGACCTCATTCGGCCCTATTTTCCACCATTATTGGACACCTCAGAGATAGTATAACAATTGACACCCACAGAGCTTAAACCTTACTACATGGAACAAGAATCTACTGATTATATCATGGACACATAGGTCAAGTGACCTTGCTAGTAAAGGATCCAACTTTATCTGGTTGTCAAAGTAGGGCAGCTCCTGCATTAAGGCAAGTGGCTCACCCAGGGCCAAATTCAACAAAACATTCCTCATATGATGGGGGAAATCAACGCAATGGAGACCATTGATTCCTATTGGGGGAGGATTTATCCATGAGTATATTTGTGTCCACC
Source organism: Picea sitchensis (assembly GCA_010110895.2). Taxonomy (NCBI): domain Eukaryota; kingdom Viridiplantae; phylum Streptophyta; class Pinopsida; order Pinales; family Pinaceae; genus Picea; species Picea sitchensis. The sequence continues at coordinate 392,246 of SNQJ01S0009724.1, read as the reverse complement.
CACTTATTCCAGCTGGCTCAAAACAACTCTTTTGGAAATTTACTATTTTTAGCAGTTTTTTGGGTCCTAAACTTATGGGGCCATTTTGAGGGCCTAAACGATGTTTTTTCACACTTGATAACCTCAATGAATTTCAACGAAATGGTTGATCCTATTAGATGAATATCCTCATCAATACCTTTCCAACGAGCTATCGTGAGCCAGAAACAAGGATCATATGCAAGAGTTACGACCCTGGGAAGTTGATGTACTAACTTACCCAATGGGGCCCACATGAATTTTGGTGCTTCATCTCCTAGGGTTAGGTTTTTTTATTTATATGGTTTTTTCATTCATGTTTATTTTAAAAAGGATTTTATATCCTCATTGTACTCATGTTCTTGTGAATGAGAATAGCCACCACATCTCTTCTCAGAGATAATTTGACACCATTCTAGCAAGCTTGTTTTCATTCGACATTTTATAGTTTCAACATATTTCTTATTTAATATAAGTCAAGATTTATTGTATCTTTGTTATTATTCATTGTGTTTATGTGTTAATATTATAAATCTATGTTTCCATTTCGTTTTTCTCATAAATCTAGATCAAAAGGTATCATCATAGCCAATCCAATGGATTTGTTGAAATCCTTTGGTAACCGATGTTTCCTTGTACCTTATAATGTATTTGTCTACTTCTCTTTTGTCCTTGTAGACCCATTCACATCTAAAAAATTTCCTATCTGAAGGAAGTGGAACCAAGTCCCAATTCGAGTTCTCAATGAGGGAGTTATACTCTTTGATCATAGTTTCTTCCCTAAAGGGATTTCGTTCATCCTCTCTATAAGTATGATGGTATGAAGCTAGATCCATGTAGAAATGCATGGGAATCACTGGTTCTATAGCTATAAAATCATAAGATACTCCTCAAAATATTATCTCATCCTCCTCGAATCCACTGGATCCCCCATAAGCTCACATGTTGCTTGTAGAGTGGACTACACCCACTTGGGACCTAGAGGTGGCTCATCATCTACATACGCATCATCTTCTGAATCTGATTCGAAAATCATATCTGAAACCTAACTTGAATGGGTGGAGGAATCATATTGAATGTCTAGAACAAGAGGAGGTGTAGAAGTCTGTACATGTGTCTCCTAACATGCATGCATGAGACTTTCCTCAAAATGGACACTTCACTCAATGATGATATTGTCTTTTAAGAGATCATTCAACATGTAACCTTCCCCACCTTTGGGATATTCCACAAACATGTATGTTGTTCTCTAAGGATCTGATTCCTTACTCTTTCCTGAGGGTACACAGGCCCATGCGTGTGATCCGAAGATTTAAAAGTTAGTGACTTTCGATTTGATGCCACTCCAGGCCTGAATAGTTGTCATATCCTTCACATATATGTGAGGAGATATTTTATGTATGTAATTAACACAGTTATGTGCTTTGGCCAAAATCTTGGAGGGAAGGGACTTTGCATGTAGCATGCAACTAGCCATCTCTTTGAGATATCGGTTCTTCCTCTCAACTACCATGTTTTGCTGCAGAGTGTATGGTACTATGTGATGTAACTATATTCCTAACTCATCACAGAGATATTGTACATCCCTTTTAAAAAACTCCGCCCCATTATCTATGTGGAGGGATTTGATCTTATTCCTTGACTATGTTTCTGCATGCAATTTGAAATCTTTGAGTTTCTCAAAAAGTTTGGAATTATTACTGAGAAAATATACCCAAGTGTGCCTTGAGTAATCATCGATGAATTTCATCACGTACCTCACCTTGCTGATGGAAGGATCAGGAAAATGAACCATAAGGTCACTGTGGAAAATATCCAAGGGAGAGGAATCCCTCCAAGCCTTCCCTTTCTCATACTTGTCTTGAGGATGTTTTCCAAGAATGCATCCTTGAAAAACTCCTTCAGAAAATTGTATGCCAGGAAATCCTTTAATCATTACCTATTTGTTGATTTGTTGCATGTAGCTAAAATTTAAATGACCGAATATCCCATTCTAGAGTCTACTATCATCATCAACATGAGTTAGTAGCAATGCAGGTTCAGATTTAACAATACAATTCGAAAATGTATACAATTAATACTAGTGATTTACCTCATCAAGAACAATCTTGGAGTTGTCATGTATGTCATATATGGTCACAGAATCTGGTGCGAATTCCACCCTTTTTCCTATGCTTATATGTGTTATTTGATAAATAGAGAGTGATTCATGGAATGGTTTAGAACATGTAAGACATTCTCAAAACTTCCATGTTGGAGCTCTACTCTCCCTTGTCTTGTGACTTCCATTGGAGTATCAACACCCTTGAGAATGGGAGGACCCACGAATGATGTTAAATATGATCAAATATCTTATGTGGCTTCCATTTGATGGGATGCCCTTGAATCCAATACCAATGCATCATGAGAAGAATGAATAGAAATCAAATCATGACAATTACCTTTATTTTATGTCACTTTGTCTCTTGTCTTCTTCTTGGCATTCTCGGGAACACATTCCCTGAGGTGGTTATGTTGGCATTTATGTGCCATGAGGTGTATTTTATTCTTCATTCATGATTATTCAAGGTGTTATCCACAAGCTTAGTAACCACAGTTTCTCTTTCCTTGATTTCCCTTTCCACCTTTGGAGTTGGAGGATTCATCAGAGGGCTTGAATTTTCCATCCTTTCTTTTCTTAGGATCCTTCTTCCCTTTTCCTTTCTATTTGGTCTTTGGATTGGAGTTTTTTATCTCATGCACTTGCTTGGAGCTCTTGATTTCTGCCATTTTGATGAGGTTGTCTTACTCATGCATTGGGGACTCAATTAACATATCTAGTGATGCAATTTTCTAGGTTTCTACTAATGTGAACCTCACTGTATGGAATGTAGAGACAAATAGTACATACTTGAGACCGAGTTTTGAAACAATGTCAAAGATAATCTATTTTTCTTCCATAGAGTTTTCAACACTGCATGCCCTTAGTTGAAGAACAAGGGACTTGAACTTCATGAATGAGTTCTAGATATTATTAAATCTTATTGGATCTAATGAATTCAACTCAATCTCGAGCATGTGGGCTCTTATCTCATCTTTTTTTCCAAATATACCTTCAAGAGTGGTCCAAATGTCATTTGGAGTAGCGAAATTTAATATGAAACAATAGATTGAGAGACATCGATATGCAAATGAAACTAAAGTCCTCATCCATGTAGTTGAATCACTTGGATTTCTTAATTTCTAATGTTGGTTAACTCTCTCTAGCCATTGTTATTTATTACACGCCTCTAGATTCATACCTAAACTAAGAAATGGTGGAATGGAATACCTTTTCCTAAAGGTTGTCCTTTGTATGTCATAGTTTCTGCAGTCCTAAAGTTCCATCTCCATCTTGTACAACAAGTTTACTATGCACAAGAGACAAACAATGCCTTCCTACTTCTTGTCTTAATGTTAGAATCCTATATCTAACTCAGGTATAACCTGATCTATGATAAAATAAACCAAATCTGAACATTTATGAATGCAACATAAACATTTAAGGGGAAAACCAATTATCTATTAATTGAAATGAAAGAAATACATCAAAACAATCACCTATTGGTGCATATGCATTCTTCCTTGCCCCATTCTCCTTTTTCCTCCTCAACTCTTCAACCGACTAAGAAAACCTGACTAAAATTGATAAGGATGTAGAAGAATCTCTCAATTTTGGAAGCATATATCTGTAATTGATTTTTCCTCTGCATGATTAATATTTTCCTTCTTTATATAGATTCTTGGAAGAGGATTGGGAGATAATATAGATAATCTAGAGACCAATGGAGACTCGAATGATGGGATCACCAAGGCTCTTTCCATGAAGAACCAACACATCCATATCTTACTTATTTAAAACTCCATGAATCTAGAAGGTTATAGAGGGTGTTTCTTTTTGTGAATTGATGAGAAGAAGAATGTCATTGGTTGTCCCATAGATGAACAAAGAAACCCATAAAAAATTATCTGAATCTTTGGATAAGGGTTGTGTCTTGGATTAAATATTTTGTTGTGTTCCTCTCTGACTCTGTAGGGTGGAAATTAAGGCTATAAAATATGCCCCCTAATGTGTGAGCTCAAGAAAGGAATGGATGTCGGAAACACATTACAATAAAACAGTCTTCATGTGAGACAACGTGAGGAGAGAGAATAAAGGTCGAGAGATCAAAGAGTACCCTCAATCAAACACCAAGGTTAAATACTTATATAGACCATATTCAAGGTAGATATACTCAAAATCTAAAGAGTATCAAAGAACGGTCGCCAAACAATATACTATGGATCCATGACATGAAATCTAAGACCATGGCCACAGAAGAATCCACTGTATATCCATGTCATCAATAAGATCATATCCATGTGAAAATACAATGTAGATTTATGTCAAAAGATATACATAAGGAATACAACGAGCAATAAGAACAATTGCCCCAAATTATAGAAAGTACTCATGTACAAGTGATATACTCCATCACAACTTGGGAGGGGTATTGTGAATGAAGGAGGTGGCCCCAAACCCAAGGTATTCATCCCAAACCCCGATGGTAAGAATACAAAAAATGTGAATGGATGTGATGATGTCAACCATGGTATAAACCGTCTCATTACCTTGTTGAATTACTGAGAGGGGGGGTGAATCAATAATGAACAATTTATACCACTCTTTTAACCACAATGTATATTCCTTTAACTTATCCAATCATGTTCATCTGATTATCATCAGTATATTACTATAACAATAACATTAGCATTCATTAGTGCATCATAAACAATAATCAACACATCCACACAATACACAGTACACCAACATTTTACGTGGAAACACAATGCGAAAGAAAACCACAAAATGATTTTCTTATATGTATTTAATAATTAAATTCAAGGAAGAACCAACTTCCAATTCTCTATCTCCAACTGGAAGGAGGATCTAACCCCCTAGTTTCTCAGGCTACAACTTGAGGGAAGCTCCAACTCCCCAATTGGTTCAGGTGGATATTGGTGGCCACCCACCTGTTCCAAATTCCAATTGGCTCATCTTGACAATTTTCAGTTCAAGACATTTCTCTATAATGGGGACAATTCTTTGTAATTATGGGTTATGCATCCCTACAATGCATCTAGGAGGATATCGGTGGCCTCCCACCTATTCCAACTGGTCTATTTTGGAATTTTTCATGTTAGTACATCCCTTTGTACTTCCAGGTCCATTTTGGGGCCCTAAAAAATGTTTTATTAGTTTTCCATAGTCAAACTATAAATGGAGTCAAAGTTTTATGGCACAATGAATATTTCCCCAAAATACCTTTCGAATAGGATATCACATGCCTAAAACAGAGATTGTATGCAAAAGTTACGACCCTGAGAATCTGATGTACTAACTTACCCCAACGGGGCCCACATGATTGTTGGCACTTCATCTCCTAGGTTTAGGTTTTTGGATGTCTAGGGTTTTGGCATTCATGTTTATCATAAAAATGCCTTCAGATCCTATTTGTAATCATCTTCTTGTGAATTATCTTAGCAGTCACATCTCTTCTCAGAGATGAAGATGCCACCATTATAGTGAGTCTTTCACTATGTATTTTATAGTCTCTGTAAATTTATTTCATTAATATAAATCATGTATTGTTGTATTTCTTTGTTTCTAGCAATTTTTATGTGTATTTAATTGTAATATCTCTTCTTTCTTTTCGTTCCAAAAATAATCTGGATCACCAATTCTCTGGCTACAACCAGAAGGAGGCTACAACCCCCTATGTTCTTTGGCTACAACTGGAAGTTTTATACAACCACCTAGTCCTCAGTCTCCAACCTGAAGGAAGTTCCAAGTCCTTGATTCTTTGACACCAACGAGAAGGAGGTTACAACCCCCTTTCCTGGACACGTCCTACTTTTGTGAAATTAAATTTAAAATAGATGATGAATCACTACTACACTATCATTGTGAGATATACCATTGTAAACCTATACCAATATGTGCCAACAACCTCTACCCAACATGTGCCAATAATATGGAGAGAACTTGTACTAGTAGTCATCTTGTACCAACAAATACCAATAGGTACATGACCTGTCTATGTTGCAGCTCACGTATGTACATGCCCTTCCTATACTTCAACTCCGTATGTATGTGACTTGTCTATAATGCAGCATTAATACACCCTCAAAATATAGGTTCAACTTCGAACTCCTCAAGGCTCTCCCCCATGTAAAACATTGGTGGGATACTTACTGGGAGAAAAGTTCCATAGAGGAATCTGGAATATATGGGGTCGAGCCCACTTCATATTGTTTTGTGGATGAAGTCAAGGAAAAATACTACTTTTTGGATAACTATGAACACCAATACATGAGATGGACCACAGTACAGCAAGAGAAGAGAAAAACAGTGCTAGAATTCACAAATACTTTCCATACATTGCGCACCAAGTTGGGTATCATATACTCCAAGCGACATCTAGTTATGAAATATTGTGGGGATATGCATAGGTACATCCAAACCAAAATGGATTTCCGAAAAATATAATAATTGGGAGCTTCCTATAGATATGTTATCAAAATAGAGCATAACTTTAGGCACGAGAACAAATGGGAATTCGGGTTTGCAAATCCACAACAACCAAAGCATGGTAAAGATGACCCTAACCAACAGACTCTCAACAACCAGTCCAAGACACAAGAAAATAATGGTAAAGGAAATAAGAAGAATGAAACTGGAAAGTGGTGTGAATTCCATAAAATACCCTGGCACAACATCGATGAATGTTTCTCAAAAAATTCATTGGTGGTCGAGGTCAAAGACAAGGAGTCGAACCCTGATTCAAAATCTGATCCAGAAAATATTGAAAACAAATAGATCATTGACGTAGACCACACTGCTATTGTCATGACCACAAAAATTCAACCAAAAGAACTAATAAATACTGAAGAGGGGGCACATTTTTCATTCACAGATGTTGGTGAAGGGGACCCCATTGCATTTAATTGTTGATAGTGGTATCCAGAAGAACCTCATCTCACCTGAGGTCATAAAAAAACTGGGGTTGTTTACAACACCACACCGACAAATAAACAACATCAGGTGGCTTCACTAGGGAAGATATCTCCATGTCATCCAACAATGTCGTTTGTCCTATGGCATCCAACCCTTCAAGGATGAGGTAGTGTCTGATGTTTCCCCTCTTGATGTTTGTGATGTTGTTTTGGGCCAACCATATATTTGGAAACATCATGTTTTTATGAGTCTCGACCCCGTAGTGCCATTATTACTCTGGGGGGTCATCTATATCGCATACTAGAGGTAGTTCTGACTACTATTCTACCAAAACAGTGTCGCAAGGTAATCTCTCATACTACAAAATTCATCTACTTCACAATATGTTCAAAGGATGCAGAGAAGGCCACTAAAACCACTGCAACCTCAACACCTCCTATCCAGCAGAAGCAGATTGCAGAAGAGAAAGAAGATATTGTTTCTTCACCTACGATGGTGCCTACACAATTCCCTGTCAAGCCTAGAGACAAAAATTTGGGGGAACATATTCAACCCCTCCAACAATAGGTTCTTGACAACCTTCCACACACTAAGAAATGTAGCTTCTCCAACAAGGCACACAACTCACCAAGATTCAGATTCAGAAAACACTTTCCCCTCTTCCCCAAGCACTCAATGTAATAGAAACCATTTCTTCCTAAGGGAGGAGTATTGATCTAGGTGGATATTGGTGGCCACCCACCAGTTCCAAATTCCAACCGGTTCATCTTGACAATTTTTAGTTAAACACATTTCTCTGTAATGGGGACACTTCTTTGTAATTGTGGTTTCTTCATCCCTACACAACATTTAGGAGGATATTGGTGGCCACCCACCTATTCCAACTGGATTATTTTGAAAGTTTTCATGTTAGTACATCCTTATATACTTCCATGGATGTTTTGGCGCCCTAAACATTGTTTTCTTAGTTTTCCATAGTCAAAATGTACACATAGTCATATTTTGATGGCATAATGTGTATTTCTCGAATAGACCTTTCCAATGGGCTATCACATGCCTAAAATGGAGATCTTATGAAAACATTATGACCCTAGGAAGTTGATGTACTAACTTACCCCAACGGGGCCCACATGGATTTTGGTGCTTCATCTCCTAGGGTTAGGTTTTTGGATCTCTATGGTTTTGAAATTCATGTTTATCATGAAAATTCCTTCAGAACCTCATTGTAATCATCTTCTTGTGAATGAGCATATCCGTCAAATATTTTCTCAGATATAAATCTCCCACCATTTTAGTGAGTCTTGCACTCTGTATTTTTACAGTCTCTGTACATTTCTTTCATTAATAGAAATCATGTATTGTTGTATTTCTCTATTTTTGGCAATTTTTATGTGTATTTCATTGTAATATCTCTTCTTTTATTTCGTTCCAAAAATAATTTGGATCACCGATTCTTTGGATACAACCAGAAGGAGGCTACAACCCCTTATGTTCTCCGACTACAAACAGAAGGTGGCTACAACCACCTAGTGCTCAGGCTCCAACCTGAAGAAATCTACAACTTCCTGATTCTTCAAACCAATCGGAAGGAGGCTACAACCCCCTTTCCTTGCCTAATCCTATTTCCCTGAAATTAAATTCCAAATAGATGATGAATCATTGCCACACTGTCAGTGTGAGATATACCACTATAAACCTGTACCAATCTGTTCCAACAACTTGTACCCTACCTGTACCAATAATTTGAAATGAACCTGTACTATTAGTAAGCCTATACCAACAAATACCAACAGGTATGTGACGTGTCTATGTTGCAAATCGTGTATGTATGCGCCCTTCCTATACTATAGCCCCTCATATTTACGTGGCATGTATATACTGCAACCTGCATACACCCTCATAAATATAGTTTTTTCACCTTTCTCACACTCAGACTCTTTTTTGTCTCTATCGCATCAAATTGTACCTTGTCACAACATGTACCAATCAACCTGTAAAAATAAACCTATTGTATCAACCATGTACATCAATCATTCACACATCATGTACCATCATAACTGCATCAACTATGCACATCACAATACCTCATAACCATCACCAACAAAATGTTCCCAATACACTCCTCAATAGATCAGATCTCAATATCTCAAGAATGTCACTAAAACCATGTGCATCTATATCTCTCTAGTCATGTGCCATACATGTTCATAAAATCATAGTCATGTGTACCAACCCTCACATGGACTAGACACCAAAGCCTTACTGATTTGCAACCTAAAATCACACTAGCAACTTCACCAACACATCACAACCAGAACCCTCAACCATGTACCATGAAATACACGTAATACCTCAACACTTAAACCAACAAGATGTACCAATGAATAATACCAAAAATAACAGTGATGTATTTCTATATATCTAACTCATACCATAAGTTCCATACAACCAACAACATCTCTAGGGAAAATTCTCAACCTCCCATAACCATATCTCATATAGACAAAAATATTCAACTACACATAAGAATATGGCATACCTTTTGAATCTATAGATATATATGTTCTACCTGACCATTGTAGACCTTCTTGGGAGCTTTCTTTCAGACTCTAAAGACCTGACATCTTCATCTCCTCAAGATTTCATGGTTTTTCCCAACTTTACATTCCATGTTATACTTCCATCCTGCGTATGTATGTTCCCTTCTCCACTGCATCCCGTGTACACCTAGAAAATTAGGGTTTTTTCAGTATTTCTGCAATTCTGAAACTTTCACAGTCAACCCTTCCTGCTACCTCAGACTTGCATACAATAAAACTTACACAATAATAGATATTCAATGTGGTCAATAGGTTCTAATAGGAGACATTTTCTCTCTTATTTATACTTCCATGTAGCTTCCTCAAGGGGTTACCTTCTAACCAACTTAACCCAACTTCCTTCTTTTAGGGCTAACACAACTCTAACCACTTGTCCACTTATAACCATTTTATACATAAATAGTAAAATCTCCACTTCTAGTTGCAACTATTTTATTTTTAATTATTTTCTTATTGCAACAACTTAACATGTGATTAACTCCTAGTTTCACCCACTTGACTAGTCAAATTCTTCTAGGAGCTTCTAGAATAATTTAACTTCTTTGACTTTCTAGATAACTCATGAGGGTTCTCCAACTTCCCAAGGACATAACTCTCTAACCGTGAGGAGTTTTGTAACATTCCACATATCACCAGAAATGGCATGACATTTACTATCCATATATAATAGTCTTACCCACATATTCACTTATATTCATGCCTTTATGACTCAAAAAAACGTGGGTCCCTTACCCATACTTTTTTTTTACCGAAATTGTCTATCAGACTTCTCCAAGAGTTGAAATCCATCACTAAGGTTTGACATCAATATACAATATCACAATATCACTCTCCAAGGGTTGACATCAATGACAACCAACAATCCAAACCAATTGTCCATCAACGTAAATCAATTTTCCAACAATCTCCCCCTTTGGAATTGATGGTAACACCAACATTGACAGAAACGCTTAGTCATGGAAATGTTGTCATCTCTCATCATCAATGTTTCTATCTCACCCCCTTTGAGATAAATGGAAAAGGGTATCTCTCCATGGGGTTTCTCCCGTTTACTGAACTCTCCTTGAGGCTTCTCCTCCTGTATTCATGCATTTTATTATGATCTCTCTCTCTCTCTCTCTCTCTCTCTCTCTCTCTCTCCCTTTGACAAAGGATTAACTCCCCCCATTGATCTAACAATATACCTAGTATAACTAGTCCTGGTTAAAAGAATAGATCCCCCTTTGAGTGTGTTTACTTGCCTGTATGATGATAATCTTCCTTTTTGAATATATCTCTCTCTGATGACTTATCTGTATGTTTATGTGTAGATAAATGTAGGTCTTCCTATACCCACTTTCATTTGGATTTATTGTCATTGGTTCTTCCTTGAGTAATCAACTAATATATATGACACACATTAAAAAATGAGCATTCAAATATTCTTGTATCATTATCATCCATTATGATAATGTTCCTTTATCTCTAAACCACTTTTTGAAAAAATCTATTAACCCAATATTTGAATCCATGCCCCCATCCATTGTCATATATACATCCAAATATGTTAATCCATATTTTTACATACTATCAAAAAATCAGCTACTCAACTATCTACAATGCTGACCCATCTGTCTCAACTACTGCATATATTGTCCCTATCTAATATTCATATTACCTGGGAGTCTCCAAGATGAATGGCTCAGAACAATACCTTCTCTAATGCAGTGTAATATTCCTCGTCATATGTGAATACATCTTCCTTTTCATCCTCTTCCTCTTCCTGAACTTTTTTGTCATATTGAGTTTTGACATCTTCTTCATCATCTAATTGAGTTTCGACACTTTCCTTTTTTCCTAAAAATTCATCATGATCTTGTGCTACTGCAAATCTTGAAAGTGCGATTCCTTGGACCTATTTTTCATTTATTCGCTCTTATTGTTTTTCACTTCTTCTCCAAGACTTCTTGTGTCTCTCATCAATATTGTCTTTCATGGGAGGCCTTATCACACTTCTGCAATTTCGATTTGTGTGTCCATAGTTGTGGAATTTGTAGCATCCAATATTTTATGTGGCTACATAAGAATTTCTTGCTTGGTTATTTTTTTCATAAGCCCTTCAATTTGCAACCTTATGTCCAAAGTTGGTAAAATAAAAACAATGACCATAAAATAAATTTACATACTTGGGGGCGAATGATTTTCCTTGTAGTGTAGTCTTTCTGTAATTCTTCCTAGGCTAATCAAGATCTTCGCTTTGGTAGTTATGATTGAAGCTTCATTGATGCTTGAATGTTGAAGGTCCTATGTATTCATTTCTTTATGATTCCCGTTGACCATGCTTCTTTTCTTTGAGAACTTATGCATAACTTTTTTTCTTTGTTGCCTTCATCATGGAACTTGAACTTTACTTAGTCTTCATTAGGTTGTATCCTATTCTAGACCTGTCATAGTATGTATTTTGATTGTTGATGATATTATCCAATGTCTTGGTGATATCTTGTTGCATGTTATTCTTTTGAAGATGTTTTCTTAAAGTGATTTCTTCTGCTTCCAACCTTTCAATCATCTTTTCCAAGCTGACTTATGAGTGCTTCTTCGATCCTTCTATTCTCTTCTAATTAAAATTTCATCTTCGTAATTATCTGCTTGACTTGTTCTAAATTGATATCATGGGATTCTTTTGCTTTTAGTTCTTTCTTGAGCGAATTGTTTTTATTTATTTAATTTATTAGATCTTCTAAGGCACTAATTAATTCTTCTTTGAGATCGACTTCGCTTTCTTCTTATGAACTATCAAATTTTCTTGTTTGATTTTCCTTAGCCATGAATAGTACCTTTTCTGACTCATTGTCTGTTTCATCATCTTCACCAAATGAAGAACTATATTTTCTTGAGTATAGATTTTTCTTGAAGGCTTTTTTTTCATTTTTCCAGTTTCCCTTTTGATATATCTTTTATTTCTTGGGTTATTCCTCTTCATCACTATCTGAATGTCTGGCATAAGGACACTTATTTGAAAAATTACCAATTCTACCGCAATTAAAACATTTCAATGAAATCTTATCTTTATATTTACCTATTCCCTTTTGCAACTTTCTTACAAAGTTTTCCATTTCTTCATCTTCTTTTGAATCATCACTGCAACTACATTATGACTTTGGATTTTGATTTCTAACTTATTTTGATTGTTTTTTGTTACTTTTCTTTATCTTCTTAGATCCCTTTAATGAAACTTCCTTTGTAACCGGATTGTTTTGTTTTGTCCTCATCTCATAATCTGTGAGTATCCCATGTATCTCATATGTAGTCATTGTATCTGGATACACTCTTTCTTCTAGGGCTAAGATATTTGAATCAAATCTCATTGGTAGAGATATTAATGCCTTTTTAACTACTACCAATTCCTTTATCTCATATCCCAAGCCTTTGATGCCATTTACTACCTCATAGATGCATAGAAAGTAGGCTTCTATGTTTTCGTCTTCATTCATCTTCAATTGTTCAAACTTTTCTCTAACAATTTGAAGTTTGGCTTCCTTAACCTTTTCATCTCCTTCATAGTTAGTCTTTAGTTTCACCCACATCTCTTTGGTGGATTCATAGTGCATAATATTTGTCAATATTGATTCATCTACACCATTCTAAATAGTGGTCTGGGATATTGAATTATTTTCTGTGAGTTTCTTTCCATCCTTGTCTGTTGGAGGTGTAGCTTGTGCTTTGTATCCATCCAACATTGATTGCCAAACATTGAATCACTTTGCATATATCTATGTCTGTATTTTATTTCGCCAAAGTGCATATTTCTCACCATTAAATTGTGGTATCCCAAATCTAGTGTGATCCATGATCTCCTTCGAGTGGTTAAATTGTTTTCCTGAAGGAACCAACTCTGAAAGCAAGTGTTGAATTACTGAGCAGTGATTGAATCAATAATGAGCAATTTATACCCCTTATTAATCATTTTAACCACAAAGTATATTCCTTTAAATTATCCAATCATTTTCATCGAATGTATATTCCTTTAAATTATCCAATCATTTTCATCTGATCATCATCAATATATTAATGTATCAATAGCATTAACATTCATTAGTGCATCATAAACAATAATCAACACATCTACACAATACATAGTACACCAATGTTTTACGCAAAAACCCAATGCGGGAGAAAACCATGGAATGATTTTATTATATGTCTTTAAGAATTACATTAAATAAAGAATCAAATTCCAATTCTCCAACTCCAACTAGAAGGAGGCTCCAACCCCCTAGTTTCTTAGGCTACAACCTGAGGGAAGCTCCAACTCCCTAATTCTCTGGCTACAACCAGAAGGAGTCTAAGACCCCCTATGTTCTCCGACTCAAATCGGAAGGTGGCTACAACCACTCAGTTCTCAAGCTCCAACCTGAAGCAATATCCAATTCCCTCATTCTCCGGCACCAACCAGAAGGAGGCTACAACCCCCTTTCCTTGCCCCATCCTGTTGCCCTGAAATTAAATGCCAAATAAATGATGAATCACTACCACAATGTCACTATGAGATATACCACTATAAACCTGTACCAATATGTTCCAACAACCTATACCAATAATCTGCAATGAACCTGTACTAGTAGTCAGCTTGTACCAACAAATACCAATAGGTATGTGACATGTCTATGTTGCAACTCACATATGTATGTGTCTTTCCTATACAGACACACACATATGTACGTGGATTGTCTATACTCCATCCTGCGTACACCCTCATAAATCTAGGGTTTTCATCTTTCTCACACTCAAACTCTTTTCTGTCTCTATCACATCAACCTGTACCAATCAACCCATTCTATCAACCATGTACATCAATTATTCACACAACATGTACAATCATAAGTGCATAAATTATGCACATCACAATACCTCATAACCATCACCAAAAAAATGTCCCAATACTCTCCTCAATAGATCAGATCTCAATATCTCAAGAATGTTACTCAAACCATGTGCATCTATATCTCTCTAGTCATGTTCCATACATGTCCATACAATCATAATCATGTGTACCAACCCTCACATGGAATAGACACCAAAACCTTACTGATTTGCAACCTCAAATCACACCAACAACTTCACCAACACATCACAACCACTTCACAACCCAAACCCCCAACCATGTACCATGAAATACAAGTAATGCCTCAACACTTAAACAAACACGATGTACCAATGAATAACATCAAACATACCAGTGTTGTATTTCTGTAGATATAGCTCATGCCATAATTTCCATACAACCAACAAAGTCTCTAGGGGAAATGCTCAACCTCCCATAACCAAGGATAATTTTAAGGATGGAAATTTATTTTAAAATCTAGAGACATGGGATAATCTTACTAGTCCTTAATATGAAAAATGTAAAATGTTTGGCGATAGTTTTGTAAAAATATTCAAATTTATAATAATTTTATATAGTTTCTATAAAATTTATGCGATTTTTAAGGTAAAATGATTTCATTCTATGGAATTTAAGCCAATTTGTTTTAGAAAAAATGGAAATTGGCGAATCATTTTTTTTGGAAAAACCATGAAAAATTATCCCATTGGTGAAATTTATCCCCTAAAATCATCTATGCTCATAACCATATCTCATATAGACAACAATATCCAACTACATATAATAATATGACATACCTTTTGAATATGTAGATAGATCTATTGTACCTGACCATTGTAGACCTTCCTGGGAACTTTCTTTCAGACTCTAGAGACATGGCATCTTCATCTCCTCAATATTTCATGGATTTTCCCAACTATACATTCCTTGTTATACTACCAGTCTGTGTACGTATGCCCCCTTCTCCACTACAACCCTCATACACCTAAAAAACTAGTTTTTTTTCAGTATTTCTGCAATTCCAAAACTTTCACCATCAACCCTTCGTGCTACCTAAGACTTGCGTAACTTCACATGTATCAATGAGTACCTGAAATAAACCTTGCACAATAATATATATTCAATGTGCTTAATAGGTTCTAACAAGAGATATTTTCTCTCTTATTTATACTTCCATGTATCTTCCTTAAGGGGTTACCTTCTAACCAACTTAACCCAACTTCCTTCTTTTAGGGCTAACCCACTTCTAACCACTTGTCCACTTATAACCATTTTATCTATAAATAGTAAACTCTCCACTTCTAGTTGAAACTAATTTATTTTTTATTATTTTCTTATTGTAACAACTTAACCCATGATTAACTCCTAGTTTCACCCACTTGACTAGTTAACTTCTTCTAGGAGCTTCTAGAATAATTTAACTTCTTTGATTTTCTAGATAACTCATTAGGGTTCTCCAATTTCACAAGGCCATATATATCTAACCTTGAGGAGTTATTTGATGTTACACATATCACTAGAAATGGTATGACATGTATTATCCATCTAGAATAGTCTTACCTACATATTCATTGATCTTTGTGCATTTATGCCTCAGACAAACTCAGGTCCCTTACCCATACCTTTGTGATATCGAAATTCACTACTAGACTATTCCAAGCGTTTACATCAATCACTAAGGGTTGAAATCAATCTATAATATCACAATATCAGTTTCCAAGGGTTGACATCAATGGAAACTAACAATCCAAACCAATTGTCCATCAACCTAAACCGACTGTCCAACATACTTGTCATTGATGGATATCATTAACAAATGCGATTGGACCCACCGATGAGGAAGATGGAACCCAAGGTAATTGATACTATATAGTGGGTGTGAATAGAGGATTTGATGTCAAACACTCATATAATCAATCGTTGAAAAGTCAATAATGAAAACCCATTGTCGATTATGAAGAGGAATGCCACTCAGGACTGGAAGATTCAAGGTACTAGCTAGTTTCTAGATCCCTCTCTTAGATAATGTGATGAAGTTGATAGGAGAAGATCTATCAAATGTGGGACTTAATGTATCCCCCATAAAGAAACACTAAACATACACCATGAGTTGTTGCGAAGAGATAGAATCACTAAGTACAATTGAGACAGGGATGGATGGCTCAAAAAGTCAACAAAACAACATATCACCATCTCAGGCTTACACTTCTCTTGAACACATAACACGACATACTGGTGACTTGGTAGAAATACTTAAGAGATAGACGAAGATATTGCAACAAAGCAGGAGGAATTGAAGCACTCTTCATGATGACTCGAAGAGTAACTAGTCAAATGTTTATATGGGACTCGTATTACTAGGATGGCTCATAAAAAATATAAAACCAAATGGTAAGATGATGACTCAAATAGGTTCCATGTTCAAGGGAGACTCGACTAACGCTTCCATTCTATAAATAGATTGATAGGTAAGATGTGAGGAACCGACATTTGTTTTCATAGTCATAGCTTTTCGATTTTTCTTGGAAAATGGGTGGGAAACAAACTTGCAAAGCCCAAATTCCGCCATGGTATTGCTAGTTGCATACGAGCAATGAATGACATGTCGTTGGTTGTGAATGTGGCATCCAATGACATGTCACTAGATGTGTACATGAAAACTAGTGACGACCACCAAATGATCCCTAAGTTTCTAGGGCCATGGATAAAAGAGTTATGCTAAGTGGCACAACCAACATGGGAAAAATGTTGACTAACAATGATTTTAACCAGGTTTTTGCAGGAGAAAACCATCAAGATTGAATGGAAGGACAGAGCCTATGAGGATGATGAGTTTGTAGATAGGGAATATAATCCCACTTTGGCAACCCTATGAGACTATGGGATATTGAATTTTTTTTTATGTCTATTATTGGGTTCTCATGAGTACCTGTTGGACAAGATGGTACAATATTGGAACCTAGATCAAGAATGCTTCATCATAGAGGGAAATGTGGTATACCTTAATATGGAGGAAAATTTATTCTATAAGGGATTGACATGGTGGGGGGTTCCATGGAGGGTTAACAGTGCACATGGTGGAGATGAGCGGTCTGCCATGGAATTTATAGAGAAATATTTTTTCTATGTGTTTCGAAGGACAAGTGGAAATATCCCAATTCGAGATATCATCGAGATACCACTCAAGAATATCCTTTTCAGTATAACCTAAGAAACTAGATCAACAACAAAAATATGAAAACAATGGAAATCATGAGGTATCACTGATGTGCCTAGAAAACACCATCTTCAACTGGTGTGAGGGGGTACTAGTGAACATGAAAGTTTATTTGTCACAGTGTAAGAATAGAAGGAAAAAACAATTTGGGTATGGATCCATTCTAGTGACATTTTTCATTAGAAGGGTGCCTATGTTAAGGCTCCAAATAGTTATGGGAAACCTATTTCTACAAGATACAAGAATGATGTTATGGGAGAAACACATGGGTAGGGAACTTGGGGGAAGGACAGATGACTGATATGGGCTTGGTTTCATATCATGGTGGTGCCATCAGATAGTAGGGATAAAAGACTTCCCGTATGCAAGTATGGACTTCCAATAGGATCCAGAGTTATCACATCCCCTGGAGAGGTATGGGGACCTCTTGGTAAATGTATTTTTGGATTTTATATTTTTTCAATGTTTTTTGTATTTTTGATATATATAATATTTTTGTGGGTGAAATATGAATGACATCAAATTTTTTTTGGTCACACATGTAGGACCGGAGTGTCAAGAGGGATGGGGTTGATCCTATTTCCATAGAAGTTGGATATGAATACAACATACAGCTCCACAATGTGCACAAAAACCTAGAGTGGATCACTATAGGAGTCCCCCTTGTGTCGGTGGATGAAATGCCACCATATTTGTAATGTCACTTAGAAGGAGTATCCCACCCCTTTTGCTAACTTATCTGAAAGGTGTCTTAGAAAATATTGTGTTGTCATGAGAGTCATGACCACAATGAATAGAGGACAATCTCCCTATTTGTTTACTACACGTGATAATTAGCTAGTCAACACTTTTTGTATCAGGAGGCTAGTAGAGCCCCAATTTTGTATATGATCCTCATTTTAAAGGATGTAAAAAACTTTCATGATATATATTTGTATATGTTTATTTTGACTTCTACTTATGAATATCCAATGATTTGATTGTCAACCATGTTTTATGTACATGCATGGTAAATGACTTCACTAATGAGAAAAAATCCATTCTAACACATAATTATCCAATGAATCAGATAATTTACTATATCCTCTTAGAACATGAAAATACTCCATGTAATCAAAGTAGCGTTCAATAATATGAACCCTCAAATACTTATGCAACAACGAATGATTTATAACACTATAGGAATGATTCAACTGTGAGACCAAAATATAAGAGTTCAACCTACAAACCTCCCTCTAACAAAATTTCAATGGCAAGATTATACTCTGCAATTTTATTATTTGCAGGACCAAGGTAAACACCCCTAGAACTCACCAACTCGTCAATGAGAGAGAATATCACCTAGGTAGTGGAAGCTATATTTTGAGTACTACAACTGGCATTGTGGGCATATCCCACATAGACTGAGGTGGACGATGACATTTTCAAATCAAGCATAAATAATGATAAGAAATGAAATGAGACAAGCAACACACATAAAATGCAATGCACACCACTCTAAAAAAAAAAACACACCTATGTACAAAGCGTCATGTGGTGGAATGGCCCAAGTATAATACTTTTTAAGGTAGAGCCCACTGCAATGATTAAAAAATGGATTCCCATCATAGTCGACTAAATCATAGGCCCCTATTTTCAAGACACATTTAACAATGTAGGGACCATACCAAAGGGGTTCAAATTTAATTGTGCCTAATGTGTCATGGTCATGATCATAGACCAATACTAATTCATCCTCTACAAAGACACGAGGATGGAAAAATTTATTATATTGGGATTTGACACATTTCTTATGAGTTTCATTTTGCCAATGTGGCATCACAATGTTTTTCATCAAGATGGGCCAAGTACAAGAGATTCTCCTCTTTGACAGAGGCATTGGGAATACGTTCTATGACTAGGTTTAATGAAAATATTTTGCATTCAATTAGGAGGACTTCCTCCTGACCATAAAAAAGTTTGAATGGTGTGAACCTAGTGCTAGTTAGTCTTGAACGGTGTAAGCCGATAATAAAAAAAATGGCACGAGATGCTAGTTAGTCTTGTGTTTCCACAACATCCTTTGGATCATGGTATTCAAGACATGATTGATGGATTCTACTTGGCCATTGGCTTGAGGATAATAGCGTGTCAATTTATCATGGAGAAAACCCAAACTAGAAGCTAATGCAGTCACCATCTTATTGAAGAAATGGGACCCATAGTCTTTCACTATGGTATTAGTAGCACCAAACCTAACAATGATGTGATTCAACATGAATAGAGAAGCAATGGTGCCATCATTAGAAAAGGTAGGAAAGGGCTTGACCCAATCGGTGAAGTAGTAAACATCCATGACGATGTATCCATGGTCATTATCCAAGATAGGATTACATGTCATAAAATCAATCCCCCATTTGAAAAAGGGATTAAGAGTCACCACAGGATGAAGTGGACCAGAGTGAGCACACATATTATGGGTGAAAAATTGTCAGGAATGACACTTTTTAACCGAATTCATACAATATTTGAATATCATGGGCCAAAAGTATCTGGCACAAAATATATTCTTGGCAATGATCAACCCATAGAGATGATTTTTTCATGCTCCAACATGGCAATCATTCAAGACTCTTTCAACTTCCTCATGGATACGGAAATGACAAAGAATCAAATCAACCCCTCGATAATAAAGGGTTTGTCTAGCATGATTCCTTATGCAACAACATTCATCATAGGAAAGATAAGGATGGAAACACTAGGTATGGATCTATAGACCAAGACATATACATACCATGTATCGAACGATTCAATGACTAATTAAAATGCATCAAGAAATGAGTCATTAACCATGGGTTCAACATCAACTCGGGGAATATTAGACATCAACTCTGTGAATGCCAAATATTTCTTAGAGTTAGAGGAAATGAACTCCAGGTCAAACTCTTGGAGAATAAAAATCCACTTCGAGTACTTCCCCCAAAGATCAGACGACTAAGGATATGTTGCATTGGTTTGGCGTCGAAAATAATAGTGGTATTTTTTGATCTCAGTGTAATTGACAATGAATCTACACAAGATATTTTCCTTCCCTTGAAAATTTTGAAGTTGGCTAATGGTATGAGGAGGATGAAAGTTGAAAATGGCCTCAACCTTCAAGGGATAAACCATAATCCCATACTTGGATACAATTAAAACTAGAAATTTATCAGACACCACATAAAATATGCATTTTTGTGGATTTAAACAAATATTACAGTAGCGAGTGACCATGATGATCCTTGTGGTTCTTGGAATGAGAAGCAAAATCATCTAAATATGCTTCTACAATTTGTTTGATGTCATGAAATACATAAGACATGGTGCGCTAGAAGGTGGCTCTAACATTTTAAGACCAAATGGAAACTTTCGATAATCAAAAGTACCCCAAAGAAAATTAAATGAAGTCTTGTGTTGATGTTCCTATTTGATTTGGATGAGAATATTCCATTCCCGACACTTTCATCGATAATATGATAAATGAATGGGTTTCGATAATTATCCTTTGGACAATATTTTTTCAAATCCCTATAATCAACATAGACCCTAATAGTACCTTATTTTTTAGCGACCGGAACTAGGTTAGAAACCCATTCAATCAAGGGAACTAGATAGATAAATTGTGCATAAAGAATATTTTCAACCTCTTCTCTGATGGAAATAACTTTCTTTGGGTTGACCGATCAGACAATTTTATATACTTCCTTGGCTCTGTCATACATTTTAATTTCATTTTTGACAATGTGGGTGTCAATGCTAGTCATTTCTTCATAGGAACAAGTAAAACATCATGTAATTCTTTGAATAGGGTCATATATAGTTCAATTTCTCGGGGAGAACAATCAACACCTATCAGGATGTGTTCCAAAACACCTAGATTACAAGAAATATCAATGGGAATAGTTTTCGAAATATTCGCTAAATTCCCTTCTAAAAATACATTATGAATCATAATGGGAGATTGGTACCATTGAAATTATAAGCAGTGACATGATTTTTAATGTCATCGTCTAGCTTTTCAAACTTGAGAAGAAAATACGTGTGATGGTGCAAATCCTCCCATGTCTTATTGGGTGAAGACATGACCTCTATGATAGCTTCATTTGAAGGTAGCTTGAGATCAAGGAAGTCATATGAAACTGGAAGAGGATTGATATCCTAGAAAATCCTTGGGTACTAATTAGATTCAACATCCTAAGGGAGATTCGAATCATAGTCAGCATATGCTGACTTAATCGCCTGGTAGTAAATATCTACTAGTGTGAGTGGGATGAAATCTCTATATGATTCAACATCCTTGGGATGAGGTACCACCCAAGGATCGATAGACCCAAGGGTTCCACTGGTAAATGAAGAAATCATGTTGATAGGAGAAATTTTTGCAGTAGGAGGTGGTGGGGGGAGAGGGAATGTTCCCATAAGTAAAAAATATTTTAACATCCCAGCACCAACACTCATGTAAGACTTCTCAGCATCACCAAAAATGGGTACATTAGATCCCGCATTGGATACAAGATCCGGGGTACAAAATGAAATTTGATCAGTTGTCACTATTTTCCCTTGATGAGGGAAGTGTAAGACCCTAAATATTGATGAGACAAATTTAGTAATCTCATATAACCAAGTGAACCCAAGTAACAAATTGTACTCAAGAGGTGCTTCAAATACCTTCACGATAACCAAGACAGTATTACCACCTATATTGATGGGCAATTTGGTGATAATCCCATGGGTCTGGAACATATTTTCATTGAGTTATTTCAACAATGTTACATATGTGGTGAGGTTTGGAGAGTCGAGGGCCTTCCAACATGACATAGACATAATACAAGTCGAGGCTCCTTCATCAAGAAAAGTGCGAATGATATTTTTCCCCATCATTATCACTTTGATCTTTAAATCAATTTGATGGGAAGGCCTATTATGAACCTGATAACAATCAAAGGCTATCAAACTTGACTATAATGGATCAACCATGCCTATAGTAGGAAACAATGATTTTTATTGCGTAGGGTAGCTTTGAAGGACTTTGAGTGCGGACATGGAACATGGTGCATGGGTCAAGTCTTCCACAATGTTGTAGTTATGGGTGGCCCATGCATTCTGTTTGTGTGTTGTTTTTCAAACAACACCCTTTGGGGGGTGAAGCAGTGTTTCAAAAGTTGGATTTCCAATTTGAATAGAGACACTAGACTGGGAATAAGATGATGAATTTTACACAATAAGTGTAGACTTAGAATTGTTGTAGTTATTTTCTCAAGTCTCCATATTGATCATCTAGTCACACATGAAAATTATAGAATTTTAGGAGAACCCATCATGCTGAGGGGTACCTTCCATGCCCCCTTTTGAAGGGGTAGTATTTGTGGAAACTATGTCTTGATGTTGAGGGGGAAAGGATGAGTTAGGAAAATAGGTTGCCGGGGGGCCTTTTGTTGAGACAAAAATTGATGTACCCCATCCTTCTGAAAAAATTTATGAGTATGATGGTCCTCCCCACAAATCGTGTAGGGGAATCGACTCTTCTTTTTCCATTTCACACCCCCCCTAATTTTTTTGGGTGGGATTGGTTCCTTGCTCAATGATGGAATTTTTCTCTTTGTTCCTTTTGTTTTTCCCTCCAGGTTGTTGAGGATTATTTGGTTATGTGGACTGCACTGAATTCACCTCAAAGGTTTGAGTAGGGACTCTATAATTTTTTTCATTAGGACCAATATCCAATGTGTGTGAAAAAATAGACATGTCACCCATATGGTCAACTAACCCATTTGCAATGGCATGGGAAACAAAAACAACCATGCCATCAACATGGGGTCCTAGTTTTGTCTATCTAGGATCTATAGACATCCTAGGAGCATGTGGAATGATATGATAGAGGGTGCCTGATTGAGAATAAATCAAATCCAAGTGTTGGATATGCATGATTTCTTTCTCTTCGATAGTTACCTCGACCATAGATACATCCTTGGAAATGGTTGGTAAGAGGTACTTTGTAAACCACTCCATCAAGAGATTATTGGGAATTTGAGTCTTAATCATCCTACATCTCCACCTCCACTCATGGATATGATTGGAAATGTGTCTGGAGTTATCCTATCATAGA
>SNQJ01S0009724.1:278960-352485 GCA_010110895.2 Picea sitchensis | reverse complement strand
TTCCACGTAATTTCTTAAAAGGTGTTATAAGTGAACTATTTCATCTTTATAGTCTTCCTCGTAAAGAAAAAAAAAAGAACGTTTAGCGAAAAATCGAAGAGTGACATGAATTTGGTTCTTCAGTAGTAGCATGGGAGGAGCATCCCTCTCACAAAAAAGGAGTAGATAGAAGGTAGCTTCATTACATCTGTCTGTGATTGATCCGGATAGCTCATTTTTTCTTGCTAATAATAACGTATCAAACAGGGGCTAATGCTAGTGTCAGTGCTAGTACCAATGCCAATAACTCAACTCAGTTTTGTGGGGAAATATTGATCGAAAGCTAGCTTACTTACTGGGTGAAAATGAGGTAAATTCATGAATAGATTTCAAGTGGGCAGTAAGATCCTACCCTTCTTAAGAAGGGAAAGGTACTATGATTTATTACCCTCAATGAAAAATGAGAGGGAGGGTGAATCATATATGAAATTTCTAGGCACTCTAACACCTTTCCAACCTTACCATCTCACCATCTTAAATATGAAATTACATAATACTTACTTGTTCACCATCCTAAAGATGAAATTACATAATACTTACTTGTTCATAGGGATCAAAATTGAAGGTGTTACAATTGTTGATTTTGAAGATTATGATAGTGGAATATATGACATTATTATATATTGGATGGAATCCTCCTTTTTTTTAATGCATCCACAATAATATGAAAGGAACCTCATGCATTTTCCCTTGTATAATAATAAAAGGATTAAATCTTCCCAATCCTAGTATACTATTGTCACATATCCATAGATAACTTGAATATTTTGAGAATATTAATCTCATTCAAGGGTTACATTAGTATTATTATTTCACTTAATTCTTTCATGTACAAATGTAGATAGATAGTAACTTAGTCATTTTCTTTATGTTCGATTTTTTATAATTTATATGATTAATTTAAATTATTAGTTAACATTGATTTATAAATTTCATGTTTTTTTAGTTTAGTTTGTTGATTCTTTTGTTTAATTTCTTTCCATTCGATGTATTTTCCTTTAAAATATTTAATATATCTTTTTATCAATTAATATTTTCAAAAAATATTTAATATATCTTTTTATCAATTAATATCTTAAAAAAAAAGAACTTATAAGAACTTATATGTGAATAATTGATTTAATTGATTTCAAAGGATAATTATATTTAACATATCTTTCTATGAATTAATATCTTAAGAAAATATGAACTTGTATCTGGATAATTGATTTCACTTAATTCTTTCCTGTACAAATGCAGATAGGTCGTAACCTAGTCATTTCCTTATGTTCGATTTTTTTTTAGAGTTTATATGATTGATTTAGATTTTTAGTTAACGTTGATTTATAAATTCCATGCTTTGTTAGATTAGTTTGTTAATTCTTTTGTTTAATTTATTTCATACAGTTCAATGTCTTTTCCTTTAGAATATTTAATATATCTTTTTATCAACTAATATTTTGAGAAAAAATAAATTGTATGTGAATAATTGATTTAAAAAATAGTTATAGTATGAATATGGACCCAAAATTATTCCAAGTAACTAACATGTTGATTTTTCTATGTGGATAATTGATTTCAAAGAATAGTTATAGTATGAATAGGGACCCAAAATTATTCCAAGTAACTAACATATTGATTTTTCCTATGTTTTGACTTGATTGAAAAGATAACGTTTTGAATGAATTCATTCATGCACATTAAATGAGGAGGTCATGTGATAGGTAAAAATAAAAACTCGAGGATTGAATATCTAAAGACGATATTTGAATGTCCAAGAAAACCCAATAGGGGGTGATCAGCCCCACCTACCTTATAAATCATTGTTTCTTCCTTTTCTCATGATTTTTTAAGAAACATATTGAAAAGAAGGGAATGTAAAGGAAGTTATGCTATTTAATACATGATATATACAATTTACACCATGATTATGTATGCATGACTAGAAATGATTATGTATGCCTAACTAGAAATGAAGCAAGGTTTGCTATGTGATGTTATGGTGACTTTATTAGGTCTATGGATGATTGTGAGTAGTGGAACAACATTTTATAGGATACTCTCTTCCATGTTTATTGAAAAATTTTACACTCGAAATCTAATAGGTTTTATAGTCATGATTGTAATATGGATCATCAATTAATATTAAATTTAATAAATTTTATTAATATTTTTGGATATTAAATTTAATAAATTTTATTAACATTTTTATTCATAAAAATGTTAATTTCAATCATTTAGTTAAAAAACATGATAATTAAGTGATAATTGGTTCATCGTAAGGAAATCCATAAATGAATTTTTTTTTTTTTTTCAATCCATATACTTGCATGAAAAGTAAAAGAAATATCCTTCTCTTTCAATTCATAACTTAGTGACTTTTGTCAAATATTTTTGATTTCATCCAATATGTTGTTATTTATTAAGACACTAAACTGACCCTAATCTCCGATCCATATACTTGTATGAAAAGTATAAAAAAATTCCTTCTCTTTCAATTCATAACTTAGTAACTTTTGTCAGATATTTTTGGTTTCATCCAATCTGTTCTTATTTCTTAAGACACTAAACTGACCCTAACTTAGTGACTTTTGTCAGATATTCTTGGTTTCATCCAATCTGTTCTTATTTCTTAAGACACTAAACGGACCCTAGACTCCAGTTCTTTTGGAACCATAAGTTTTTATTTTAATCTTCATCGATTTCATTTTGATATTCTTTATAACTTAATATTTCGATGCAATCAATTCTCCAGGATGATTTCAACTTCTCTAATTGGTTTGTCGAATCAATTCTATTGCTCAAAGTGTGCACAAATGAGAAAAATATTTTTTTAATGAATAACTAATTATATTTTCTATGATGTTGATGTCATATCCGGATTTGACATGCCATCTACTTGGATTAATTATCCATAAGCTCTTTTATTACTTTAATTTTCATGTATGGTTCATTATTTGTGTTCCCTACTTTTTGGATCTTACTACTTCATTAAAGTATTTTGATCGAAGATTGGGATAATCCATTTTTGTTTCTTCATGCATTCCTCCTCTTCTTAGTTGCATTTGATGATAGAATGCGTTTATGAGCATGGTTATGAGCATGGGAAAAGTTATAAACAAATAAATATGAGGAGTGAAAGAAACAAAAGTAGATTTTTATTTTATTTTCAATGGTATTTTTAGATAGTGTAATGGTAGTTTTTAGAACAGAGATACCAACTTCATAAAATTGACATGGGATGGTTAAGTATTTAACAAAATAATAAAAATAAGATCATGCATGGAACAAATCAAAAGTAGGGATATCTAAATGGTGAAAAGGAATGTGTTATATTTGTTTCAACTATTAACTATCCACCTTTTTATATTTGGTTTTGTGTCATGAACTGAACATTTATTTATGAAAAATAGATAGGAAGGCATATTTTTTCTAAGAAAGGAAAGAAACTATTAAAGTTTTTAATTAAGGATTTGATCAATGAATAACTTCTCCAATAAATATACATTAGTCGCAATGCTAATAAAAAATTTAAAGTAGGTTCTTATTGTTCAAGAAATGTGCAAGAAATGCATGAGTTAATAGATCAACATGAGGTAACCTTAAGCAACCAATTATGTCACTAAATCCTTTTTGTGGTGTAGTGTCACATCAATGAATGTGAAAAGATGGAATGCCCTTCTGAGGACTGAAGTGAGTAAGTGTGATGGTTATTGAATGTTTCAGAAGAAAATAGAGATATATAAGAACAATTTAGAGGATATAACTCATATCTAGATGTCCCATGAGTTTTGGACCAGTTTAATAACTAAACAAAGTGTGGAAAAATGCATTTCCATCTAGGAAGCTCTTGGTAAAGAAATTAACCTCCAAGGAGGTCGAGATCAATTTAATTGATGATGATCACTTCTCATGTAATACATTACTTTTTCAATTTAATGACGATAGATGTAACATTATCTTTCCTATCGGTGTGTTTATCTTATAGACTCTTTGGAAAAGGATAAAAACAAATGTAGAGTAAAAACACATGGAAAAGGGGGCTAAAACAATGCCTTATAGAAATATTGGATGTGTTTTAGGCTTGGAGATTCCATAAGACTTTGCTAGAAAGTTACAAATACATTGTGAGATAAAATGCATCATTGAGTAATTTGTAATTTCTAGTTGGGAAACCAAACAATGTATTTTAGTGTCTTATCCCCTGTGGATCCTCAAAGGAAGAAAAATTCACATCGAGGTAGGATGTAACATCGAAGAAGTTACACCTACTACTTGGAAAAACATGTACTGCATTTTAAAATCTAATCCACTATCGAACCCCACCATGAGGAAAAATATCCACATGAATCCAAAATGAGGTAGATGAATATATGAGAGAGAAAGTCATTGAAGAAACCAATGCATTTTTCCCCTTGGGGAATTATTAAACCATGTCATGAATTCAAAAGAACATGTGAAAAAATGACTTTCCATCTAGGAAGCTCTTGGGAAAGAAATTAACCTCCAAGGAGGTTGAGGTGAATTTAATTGATGATGATTACTTCTCATGTAATAAATTATTTTTTCACTTCAATGAGGAAAGATGCAATATTATCTTTCCTATTGGTGTGTTTATCTTCTAGAATCTTTGGAAAAGGATAAAAAACATGTAGAGTAAAAACACATGGCAAAGGGGGTGTTTCGTCCCTTTCGCCACCTAAATGAGCAAAATAAGGACGCTTACAAGTCCAGTTGGGTTAGCTGGACAAAACAGTAGTGAATGAAAGAGTTAGAAACATCAAACATAAGAAATAAACAAAGAACTAAGCTAATAACAATAAAAGAAACTAAACTAGAGTGTATAAGAAAAATAGAACAAAACTTAAACACCATTCATACCACCAATGGATAAGTTGTATTAGTGGGAAAACACCAAAGAGAAAGAGAGACTTATGGGTCCCCTCTTCCTCCAAGGGAGGGCTCTTGAACCCCCAATGATTGAGGTCTTATTACAAGTAACAAACTAAAAGGAAATGGTGAAGAAAATCCAAAGCACATTCACTCAAGAGGTGATATGAATGGCTAAATGAAATGATGCTTGTATGCTTTTGATGGGGAAATATGATCCTCCAAGAGAATATCGACAGGATAACAATACAAATAAATTCCTTGAAAATCTAGTGCACCCATGGCCTCTTTTTATAGCAAAGCTTTGAGGGATTATTCAACTAGTCTTTGGTGTGAATAAGGGACTCTTTAGGGCACCCTTAGGTCTTTGAGCAGCCCCCCCACTTGGATTCATCTCGGATTTGGGTGTCAAATCAAATTGGGAGATGAACCAGAAGTGGGTGGAAGGCCGACCAAAATCATAAATGTGTCATTCTGAGGTGTGCACAGATTTTTGCGTCCACAGTCGTGCATCAGGCACATATGCGCTTTTCAAGCGTTATTCGACTGTCACACATACGTGCGTTGCCTTTGTATCCATAGTGCATGATGATGTTTTAACCAGTTGTATAGTTTTGTGCCCTTTGGAAATGCATTTTCTAGGCCATGGATGAACTAATGGGTGTTTTAAAGATGTTGGATTCATGTAACCATTTGTGGATGAAATTCCAGTGATACCATTTGCGGGGTGGTGGGCGTACTGGTGTGTCATGGTACCAATCAATCCATCTGCAGAATGAGACATCCCAGGTTTGTCCTGGTCGAATTGCACGGGTCTCGAGGTGTCAAGTAGTACCATATATAAGTATCCTGACTGTGAATAAATGAGCTCGAACTGTTGAGCCTTGCTAATAGCTTCTTCTTTAGATTGGAGGAAGGTGGCAACCACATCCTTGGAAAGGAGGGAAACAAGTGATTTGAGAAACCAATTAAGGCATTGTTGCTTGGTGGCTTGTGCTTTACATAGACTACGTCGCCGATGCCATTCATGAATGTGGTCAGCGATGTGTGTAGTGGAGGTTTGTTTAAACTCTGAGAGTAGTTCGAGACCATTGTCATGACGGATTGGTAGTTGAAAGAAGGTTAAAAATTCTTTGGCCAAAGATTCAAAGGTCGTATGGGACCCAGATTTTTCTTCTACATACCACTTGGTTGATGGGTCAGTGAGTGTGCCTTGAAATAACCTCAATCAGACAGACTTGTCCATGATGTTGTTTGAAGAGCACCATAAGTGGAAGGTCATGATATGGTTGGCCAGGTCGTCTCCCTCTTTTCCTTCAAATTTGGCGATGTCTGAAGGAAGTTTGGTAGGCATTGTAGGCCACGTGGGGTCGTGCAAAACATGATCATTGCTGAGCTTAGTCAAATCCAGTATATTGAGGGAAGCCAAGTATGGAATCTGGGATTGTGGTGGAGGGTTAATTCCTGTCACGGTGGGAATGTTTTGTGTACCTGAACCCTAAGGAGGGTTAGTTCTAGCCATGGTTTTAGTGTTGTGTGTCCCTGATCTGTGAGGGGGGCTAGGTGGGGTTGTACTTCCTCGTGGGGAAGAAGTGTGCCCCCTGCTTCCTTGTAAAGGAAAGTGGGTGGATGGTTGACCTTGGGAAGTGGACCCAAGTAAAGTGGAACCAAGGAAAGCGAATCCCAAGACGGTAGCACTCACAGGAGTGTGAGAAGGTGGATTCGATGATTTGGCAAGACTAGGAACTCCCCCTAGAATGGGAGGGAGATTTAACAAGCGTCTGGAATGATGGAGATTCAATGGGTCCCCTATGATGTCTGACTACAAAAGTGGATGTGTGCAAATGGTGATGAGAGAAATAAATGAAAAATAGGCTTTATCTATGATTTTTGGACCTTCACAATATATCTCACAATCGTATGTAATCAGAAGAACATCATACATAAATCAATTGATAAAGAAGCATACATGTGGGCAGGTGGTTTTTGTTCGCATGGGAGAACAAAGAAAACAAATTCTTGTGTCCTAAAAGACGTAACGTCCTTCCTCTCAAATAGCACTGGTCCTTCCAAAATCACTCAATAGTGGGGTCTGAAGCCACCGGAAGAGGAAATAGTGAAGGATGAAACAATCAGTTATAATGAGGGGTAGAGGGTGCATATCCTGAAAGAGTTGGCACTATTTCCCAATAGCCACACAAAATCCGATCAAGGTGCAATTGTAGCCCACAATTGCCACATGGGTAGATGTCCTAAAATTTCGTCACTAGGTACCTCGGTCAAAGTGTGGAATTTAGATTTTCGGCCTAAGAAATGGGTCACGGGATGGATCCCATCCAAGAGGTGGGTACCTCAAGGGGGGACACACAAAACAACCAAACCTCGGCCTTCAACCCTTCACGGGTATCGCCTACCTTATGGTGTAGGAACACTTGACTTGGAGGATTTAAAGTTCCCTATTTGACAACTTCTATTGTTTGAAGATGTGAGAACCAGATAATGGGGAGTTATTTGGATGCCTATCCCCGATATCCTACCTAGACTAAAAAAATTCTTTTGGCACCTCCTGTGGAGGAAAACTTAGTGAGTTTTTAGAAAAACTTTAGACGTGGTTGTTTGTGAGATTGGGGTTGTGGACCAATTTTGTTGAAATTAAGTGGGAGTGGATAGTGTCGTCAAGAAAAGGGTGGGGCATTTTAGAATCCCTTTGGAGGAAACTTACTTCAACCTCCACGATTTCTAGATAAAACTATGTGAGTGATTAGTGACTTTGTGTGTGAACAAGTGAAAGTGTGCCAAATTTTTAATAAGTTAGGTGGCACCTTGTTGCATGTGGACTTCATGTGATCCTTACAAGTCTTGATTACCTAATTTACTAAATTCCATTGGTACAACCCTGCGGAATTTTAAAGTCCCTAGAGAACTAGCATGTGGACATGTGGGTCCTTACCAATCCTTTAAATCCTTAATGTGATTTAATCTAAGAAAGATCCAAAACTATCATAGATTGTGAACATGTGGGCATGTATGGGCCCGTTACAAAAACCTTTAAACTTCCCTAGTGTTTTAATCTAAGAAAGTAAATTTCAACCCTATCCTATCTTTGTAGCATGTGGGCATGTATGGGCCCTTACAATTTTAAGATGTGTTTGAAAAATAAACTAAGAGGAGTCTCGAGGGGGGCTGTTGTCCTCTCCTAAAGATTTTGTCTTTTAAGGGAGATGAAATTTTCCCTCAATCATTTTTCTGATTCTCAAGATCGATTTGTAGCACGAGAGAAGAGCATACTCAAAGATTGACGTTCAATTTCTAGTCCCAATTCAAGTAGTTATATTTGTGATACAGAATGACTCCAACTTATCTTTAATCAAAGAAAGCCATCCATGTGGAAAAAATGAAAGCAAAAAGAGGATAAATATGGATTTTAACCCCCTAAGTGCCTATGTTTTGACTAACCCTTCACGTGGAGAGGGAATATAAGTGTGGTGCATATTACAATCTGCATAGAATCAAACTTAAAAAGGCTATCGGCCTCCAACAAATCACAAAAACCCTTACAATGTATAATTTTCTGGATAAATGCACAGGTCGTAGAGTAGACGGAGGCGCATTGGGCTCCAACGCACAAATTAAAAATAAAATTTTGGCGTAGTGCGCAGAATGTACTGAGAAACACAGTGGGTTTGGCGCACATGCTCGGCAGACACGACTGTGGGTTAAAAAACCCATGCACATTCTGTTACACGACCGTGAAAGAAATTTCGAATGAAAATATCTCAACTCAGCTCTGAATTTGACTTTTTGCAGGCAAACATGGGCTGGTTATAGTTCCTACAAGTTAAAAAAACCGAAAAGAAGTGCTCAAACAACCCAAATGGAGGAGAAATTGATACCAATCCCCAATGGAGTCGCCAATCTGTTGCGTCCCTTTCGTCACCTAAATGAGCAAAATAAGAATGCTTACAAGTCCAGATGGGTTAGCTGGACAAGATAGTAGTGAATGCAAGAGTTAGAAACATCAAGCATAAGAAATAAACAAAGAACTAAGCTAATAACAATAAAAGAAACTAAACTAGAGTGCATAAGAAAAATAGAACAAAAATTAAACACCATTCATGCCACCAATGGATAAGTTCTATTAGTGGGAAAACACCAAAGAGAAAGAGAGACTTATGGGTCCCCTCTTCCTCAAAGGGAGGGCTCTTGAACCCCCAATGATTGAGGTCTTATTACAAGTAACAAACTAAAAGGAAATGGTGAAGACAATCCAAAGCACATTCACTCAAGAGGTGATATGAATGGCTAAATGAAATGATTCTTGTATGCTCTTGATGAGGAAAGATGATCCTCCAAGAGAATATAGACAACATAACAATATAAATGAATTCCTTGAAAATATAGTGCACCCATGGACTCTTTTTATATCAAAGCTTTGAGTCATTATTCAACTAGTCTTTGGTGTGAACAAGGGGGTCTTTAGGGCAGCCTTAGGTCTTTGACCAAACCCTCACTCAGATTCAGCTCGGATTTGGGTGTCAAATCGACTTGAGAGATGAACCAAAAGTGGGTGGAAGGTCGACCAAAATCATAAATGTGCCGTTATGAGGTGTGCACGTATGTTTTCGTCCACGGTTGCGCATCGGGCGCATATGCACTTTTCGGGCGTTATTCGACTGTCGCACGTGTGCACGCTGCCTTTGTATCCTTAGCGCATGATGATTTTTTAATCAGTTGTATAGTTTTGTGCCCTTTGGAAATGCATTTTCTGGGCCATGGATGAACTAATGCGTGTTTGTAAGATGTTGGATTCCTGTAACCATTTGCAGACAAAATTCTAGTGATGACACGAGGCTATAACAATGCCTTAGAAAAACATTGGAGGTGTTGTAGCCTTGGAGGCTCCATAAGACTTTGCTAGAAAGTTACAAATTCACTATGAGATAAAAGGCATCATTGAGTGATTTGTAATTTCCATTTGGGAAACTAAACAATGTATTTTAGTGTCTTATCCCCGGTGGATCCTCAAAAGAAGAAAAATACACATCGAGGTAGGATGCAACATCAAATAAGTTACAACTACTACTTGGAGAAACATGTAATGAGTTTTAAAATCTAACCCACCACCAAACCCCACGATGAGGAAGCAGATCCACATGAATCCAAAATGAAGTAGATGAATATATTCAAGAGTAAGTCGTAGAAAAAACCAATGCATTTTTCCCTTTGGAGAATTCTTAAATCATATCATGAATTCAAAAGAACATGCAAAAAAATTAACACCATCAATGAAAATGGAAATTAACACCATAAATGAAAATGGAGAAGAAAACTAACAAAGAAAACCATGCATTATTCCCCACAACATGTTAACATGTTAATAATATAGAAGGAATTAAAAAATATTCCCCCACAAAATGTTAATAATATCAAAGGGATTAAAAACATTCCTTGGAGGTTGTAGTAGTGAAATAAGCAATGAAATGAGGCATTCTTCCTGTAATTTCTTCCTTTTTGGACCTCACCACCACTCAAAAAATGTACTAAAGAGGAACATGTAATATTTATGAAACTTGGAAGGTTGCACTAGAAAAGGAATTATGCTTTTATGCTCTTAGTGTAGTATTGGACCCCATCAAAATACCAAAATGCTCCAAGGGTTAAAATGAAACACTAAAAAGGCTCAAACGATTGTTAAGAGATGCAATTACTCCATATTTCCTTCTAAGACTCTATTTGTAACCCAGGTAAGTAGAAAATAACATCCAAAGAATCTCAATGAATCACTAAAGAGATTACAACAACCCACAAATTGAAGTTGAAATGCATTTTTCTCTCCAGGATGGCTACTGTTCATGACATTGATCAATTTCATTTTTTTATAAACTATTAACAATTTATTACATTTCGTAAGACCATGGTCTAAAGATAACAAAGGACACCTAGTGATAGAGCTGAGAAATCTAAGCACATGATCATGTTCCTTATTCTTAATCACTTATAAATCAACTGGTCACAAGCGATATCCAAAGACTATTTCATAACTATCATGCTTTCATTAAAACTGTTGGGATTTTTAATTAAACGATCATATTTTTAATAAAGTAAGAATAATATCCCATAACCATCACGCGTTTCTCAAATATCAAATCTAAGCTTAAAATCACACTCCTTGAAATTGTTTACCTCCAAATCAGTTGGTTTCATGCCTCATATTCCTTGGTGACATTGGCTATTAGATTGTTGACAATTTTTTTATTAAAAAAAAATGTTAATTGACCTGAATTTTTAAATTATGAGGTAATTATGGTTTCTCCTGCCACAAGTGATGGGAGCTGATAAGATGACATTGAGGATCCATGGGAGGGAAGTTGATCTTATCTTTCTCTTAATCATCAATCCCATTTTCTTTATGTTAAGTAGTTTTTATTAATAAGGTGTGAATTTTTTTCACTAAATTAGTCTTCTATTCAAGGAAAATTTTGGGGGCTAAATTTTTCCCACAGGATAATTTTCTATGTTTTTTCCCAAAAACATTTCATGAATTTCCATTTTTTCTAAAAATGATTGACCCAATTTCCATATAATAAATCATTTTTCCTTACAAATTGCCAAACTTTTATAGAAACTATATAATTTTTTTGAAAATTTGAATATTTTTACAAAAATATCACCAAACATTTCACATTTTGCATATTGGGAACTTATAAGATTCGCCAAGATTTTTACATTTTAATATAAATTTTCATCCTTAAAATTATTCTTGCTTCTACTATTTCTATCATAATATATTTATCAAATTATTGGATAAATGAAAAAATATATTATCCTTTATCTATAAATATAATTTTTTTATATGAGAATGGTTTTAAGTCATTCACTTATGATGAATTTTTTTTTAATAAACTGAAAATAAAAAAGATTATTCATTTATGAGAAGGAGAGTAGATGTGAGATTGAAAAGTCAAAGTAAGTCTATTCAATATCAAGAATAAAGAAGTTGATAAACAAAATCAAGTAAAAGGATGCAAAGTGACTTTGTTGAAATAAAAATATTAAATACATTCTACCATTCAAACTCAATGCGCAAAGAGGAATACGAGGAGGAGGATCGGAAAATTTATTCCTAAGAGAGAAATCGATGTGAAGACAATCCAATTTCCATCCAAATACAAACCAAGGTAGGATTAGGAAACAAAGTGCTGTACATTCCAATTTCCATGCAAGAAAAAGAGAAAGAACGGAATCCTATTGATAAGAGTGTATGTCATTGGTTAGTAACTTTTATTGAAGCCTCGCACAAGTGAGAAATATTATAATTTCGTAACTTTAAGAATATCGTTTTCACACTTTTTTGGGTAGTGAAAGTTATAATAAGATTAGGTTTGTGATAAGTTAAGAACTAAAAGATTAAGAGTATTCTAGGATAGTTTAAGAGTCATCTAGGGTAGTTTAAGATTAATGAAGTTGGAAGGATAAGAGTCATAAATTAAAATTATAAATAAATATATTGTTTCAATCAATATATTGTTTTCAAGCATGGATTTTATGTTGGGATTGCCAAGAACACAAAGGGGAAGCGATTCCATATTTGTTGTAGTAGATATATTCTCAAATATGACACACTTTATTCTATGCCAGAAAACTAATGATGCAACACACATTGCAAATTTGTTTTTCAAAGAAGTTGTGAGACTTCATGGGTTTCTCAAGAGTATTGTCTCAGATAGAGACACTAAATTTGTTGGTCATTTCTGGAGGACATTGTGGAAGAAATTGGGGACGAAACTATCCTTCAGTTTAGCATATCACCCTCAAACAAATGGACAAACTGAGGTGGTAAATCAAAGTTTAGGGAATTTGTTCAGGAGTCTAGTCACTGGACATTATATCTAGTGGGATCAGATTCTGTCACAAGAAGAGTTTGCATACAATGACTCACCAAAAATGAGTACAGGAAGGAGTCCATTCCAGATATTATACGGGATAAATCCAAGAGGAGTATCAGAGTTGAGAGATTTGGAGTAGAAAGAGTTCAGAAGCATTGGAGAAGAAGACTTCGCTGCAGAAATGCAGAAGCTTCATAATCATATCAAAGAGTAGTTGTAGAACAACAACAAATAATATAAATACAGAGTTGATCATCATAGGAGAGAAAATCAATTTGAAGTGGGAGATCAAGTTCTGGCACATCTCAGGAAAGAAAGGTTCCCAAGGGGAACATAACAAATTGAAATTGAAGAAGATAAGACTGTGCAAGATCCTAAGAAAATTTGATGCCAATGCTTATGAGATAGAGTTGCCAAAGGATGTGGGTATATCACCCATATTCAACATTTCAAGCCTGTACCCTTACAGTGAATACGACACAAAAGGATTAGAAGATCAAAAAGAGATCCAGTGGGAGAAGCATACGCCTATAGCATAAAAGCCGCAGATGGAGGAGATCATAAATCAAAGGATTGGTAAGAAGACCAGGATGAAGACTTATTTTGAGTATTTGATAAAGTGGAAAGGACACCCAATAGAAGATGCCAGTTGGATAAATGTAGCAGATATATAGAAGCATGGAAAGTCAATGCAGGAGCTCATGGACATGATTCCATGATTTGTTTTTCAGAGGAGTATGATGCATGAGCATCATCATCAATGTGCAAGTGGGGGACAACTAAACGCCCTAGCATGCATTTTGAAGTGATTTTAAATTCTAAGGATGGCATATCACATAAATGTCTTGAAAGGATTGTAATTAAAGTTCTTAAATGATAAGAGGTTGAACTATCGTGTGAGATCAATGGATATTTTATTTTCTTTAATATAGTTAATAGTAGTACATATCTGAAGCACTCGCTCTTATCTGTCTGTACCCATCCTTTATTGTAATAATACTTAGTAGTTAAAATATTTTATTGTGATAAGATAGCACTAAGGTAGTGAGAGGGAAAATCTCTATGAGCCCTTCTTGTATAAATATATGTATTATATGCCCAAATGAAGCTGTTGAAGATTATTGTATTTGTTCTGGTTGAGGATGTTGAAAGTTATTGAAGTTATTGTTGTCGAGGCTGCAAAATATCATAGTAGTTGTATGAGCCCATGTACATACCATTTGAATGAATATAACAAAGAAGCGTTGATCCAAAATGTTTGGTATTGCTATTATAGTGTCTATCTGAATGAATGGTAGGCTTTCTGTTTAATTGCATTTCTATGTTATTACTTGTTCTTATGTTATGAATGCATTACATGGTTGAATGTATGAATCTGTGATATTTATATATGTTTCAATTGTTTCTCTTCTATGAGTGCATACAAGGAGTTCATATTGTCCGCAAAGTGTGCGTTGACAGAGTCTAGTGTGACTCAAAATCTTAGGAGATATAACGTGAATCTTTGTGCAGAGGACCTCACAAGATGTGCGTAGATGGAAACACACTCAACGTCATATTGTTCAAGAGGAACAATAGAGTCGTGTAAGAACTATTGCAAGGAGTGCATAGTCGCCCAAAAGGGGTTAAGTTGACAAAAACCTGTTGTAAGGTGTGCATGGGGTCGACGTTTGGCTAAGTGTCGAAGAAGTCATCTTGAAAGGTGCAAGGAGTAAGTATCGAAGAAACATTCTGAGAAGCTTAAAGTTTCGAGAAGAAACAAGATCAGAAGAGGTAGCGGATGGAAATTATTCGGTAGGGAGAAGTCCACTGAAAAGTCCCAATCAACGAGCAAGATCCATTTGGAGGAATTAGGATCTTTCCAGACTGTGAGATCTAGGAGAGTTGCATGAAGGATAGTATTAGAAGTCCTTTGACACTCGTGTATTCGAAGGTGGAAGTGTTCAAAGAGAGGGATCGTCGAAGTCTTGAAGCTACAAAGTAAATCGAGTCCATCACTGTCGAGGAGGATACATGGCAACATATATGAAACTCTAAGGAGATAACAATCTGAGAGTTTTCATTTGAAGAGTGTGTAAATCTCTCAAAGGTAGAACTACCAGAGTCAATCGTGGTCGTTGATCTAAGAAGGAAAAACGTCATCAGATCGTGGAATCCGGAAGTGTGCATTATGGAGGAAACGATGAGCAAGAAGTGAAGCCGTTGACCAGAAGTCGTCTGAAGCTCCAGTGGTAAGAAGCCAATCCTAGTTGTCCATTGTTGGAACATGTGGCTTCAGATCTATCACTCCAGTGATAGGACACTTCAGATAAATTGCAGAGTATGTTCCTGAAGGTCGAAAGTCCTAAAGGCCATAGTCAACATGAGTTGTTGATAAACATAGGGACATGTGGAGAGCAGAGATTCACTACGGAGAATAGTCACTCCAGAATAAGTGGAGCGTGAAGGCACAAGAAATTATGAACGCTGGAGATTCAGAGTTCATCTGAGCTTCCCATTGGAAAAGGACACATGGTGGAAGATTTATCACTCTGGAGGATTGACACTCTAGGAGAAAGAGGAGAAGAGGAGCATTGACTGGAAGTTGTCTGAAGTGGGAACAAGGGATGAATCTTGACCATGGATCGAGGTGAGAACGTGGCACTCTATCCGTAGCTCTAGATATAGCTCACTTCGGGGAAAAGGGTTTTTGGAACGCCTAGAGCTCCCGAATCCAGAGTCTGAAAGTGAATTACAACCGTTGGATTTTAGAGATGCGTGAGCTATAGATCTTGTTTGGGTGGTTTCGTTGGTTCGGAGTTCAGAGAAAAAGGAGTGGGCTACACTTAAAATCATCGAAGCCGAAGTTGCGAATGGGGAGAGTCAGAGGTTATAGCCAGTGGTCATAAGGAAGAGGGGCCTAGCAGAGGAGCTAGCGCCCATCATTTAGAGTTACCAGAAGCACCCGAAAAAAGGTGTGTGGGTGATTCAAACCTATTTTGGTAACCAAAGGGGGCATGTGTGAGTTGATTTCATGGTCTAGTAGAGGCTCGAAGAGCCGATTTGGATCAACGAATTGAATATCCTTGACCAGGAGGTCACGCAACCCGAGAAGAGAAGGGGGGTTTCATAATTTATTCTCGCACGTGATATGAAATAGTTTTCTTCTTGATGAGTTGGGACAATTCTCAATTTATTAAGATCTCTTAGTAAATGCATGTATTTTAGTTGATCGACTATTCTCCCTATTTCTATATCTCTAATGATTTTTTGTTTCTTTTTGGTTACTAACCAGTTTTTTGATAGGCAAGTGTTATTATCAATTGGATTATTTCACTTTCAGAGTATTTTGGGAGGTTCATATTTAGATTCATTTCTAATAGAACTGAGACATTATATTTACTCTTAGTTTCATTTTTGTATTTTAATCTTTTGTCCCTTAAATAGGATTTCGTTAGCTACATGTTGTATATTTCTTGTTGAATTTCATTCCCAACATTCACCACATATTCATCTATCTTCTTTCATTTTCATTCATTGTCTTAGATTATTTTAGATTAGAGGTAAAAATAGAACATCTTATATTGCATATGATAACTAGTCCATAACCAAATGGCTTTGCATTTCAATAGAGAAAAATCCAGTTGGCCCTTTCGTTGGGTAGATCTTTTATTGATGAGAGACATTTCCCTATGTCAACAAGATACATTAGACATGAATTTCATGGACTATCGCCAAAACGGGTTGAAGTACATAGCTGGGATTGATGAGGATTTCAATGTTCCATCGATGGGTTTCCATAAAAAATCATTTGAAAGGAGGGAGAAACATTATGATGAAAAAACACATGTCAAAAGTCAATGGAAAAAAAATTCAATAAGATGTGGTAGTGTATTGAGAATGCAGTGTCACCATTAAATCCTATTTTTTATTAATTGGGTTGGTTTTCATTGATGTCAACCCTTGAAGCAAGTATGGTAGAAAATTCTGATATCCCCCGCCCCAACAATATGTTTAAGGGATTTTAGTTTGTTTGATGTATAATGGTACGTAGATTAGTACATTTTCTAGTAAGACTATTCGATATTGATAGCACATATCATTCCATTTCCAGTGATATTTGGAACGTCACATAACTCCTCATGGTTAGAGAGTTATGGCCTTGTGAAGTTGGAGAATCCTTTTGACTTATCTAGAAGCCCATAGAAAGTAAAAGAAGTCAAATTATTCTAGAAACCTCTAGAAGAAATTGACGAGTCAAAACTAGGAGTTAATCATGGGTTAAGTTGTTGCAATAAGAAAATAATTAAAAACAAATTAGTTGCAACTAGAAGTGGAGAGTTTACTATTTGTGGATAAAGCGGTTATAACTGGGCTATCCCTAAAATAAGTAAGTTG
Organism: Picea sitchensis; assembly: GCA_010110895.2. Lineage (NCBI taxonomy): Eukaryota > Viridiplantae > Streptophyta > Pinopsida > Pinales > Pinaceae > Picea > Picea sitchensis. Next base: position 335,314 of record SNQJ01S0009724.1, on the reverse strand, counting down.
GGTTAAGTTGGTTAGTAGGTAACTCCTAGAGGAAGCTAGTTGGAGAGTATAAATAAGAGAGCAGGGGTATCCTATTAGAAGCTATTGAGCACATTGAATATCTACTATTGTGTAAGGTTTATTTCATGTACTCATTGATACATCTGAAATTATGCAAGTCTAAGGTAACACAAAGTGTTTACGATGAAAGTTTCAGAATTGAAAAAATACTAGAAAAACCCTAGTTTTTGAGGTGTACGCAGGATGCAATGGAGAAGGGATCATACATACGTGGGCTGGCAGTATAACAAGGCACGTAAAGTTGAAAAGATTAAATATTGAGTTGTTGAAGGTACCATATTCTTAGACTCAGAAAGCAATCTCCAAGGAAGGTCTACAGTGATCAGGTAAAACATATCTATCTACATATTCAAAAGGTATGTCATATTATTATGTTTAGTTGGATGTTTTTTTCTTCATGAGATATGGTTATGGGAGTTTGAGGCTTTTCCCTAGAGAGACTATTGGTTGTATGGAACTTATGGTATGATCTATAGATCTACAAAAATACAACACTAGTATGTTGGTATTATTCATAGGTTCATATTGTTGTTTCAAGAGTTGAGACATAGTTTGTATTTCTTGGTATATGGTTGAGTTTTTTGGTTGTGAAGTGGTTGTGAAGTTGTTGTGTGGTATGAGGTTTCATATCAATAAGTGTTTGATGCCTAGTCCATGTGAGGGTTATTACATGTATTCATGATTGTACACACATATATGGAACATGACTAGAGAGACATAGATGCACTTGGTTAAGGGATGTATAAGATGATGTATGCATAGGGAACAACTACATATAAGACACAATGACATTTTGCAGGTCAATGTTACATCGGCAACAAAGTGTTTGAAGTTTCAGAAAAGGTGAAAATGCTAGCTTTCTGAAGGTGTACGTAGGATGCAGTATAGACAGACCATGTACATACGTAGGATATAGTACAAACATGGCACATACATACACGAGAAGAAACATATACAAATCACATACCTATTGGTTTTTGTTGGTACAGGTTGAGTATAGGTACATGTTGGTTACAAGTTAGTGGCACAGGTTGGCTACAAGTTGTGGGCATAGGTCAGTACAGGTTTATAGTGATATATATTACAGGGATAGTGTGTAAGTGGTTTCATCATCTATTTGACACTTATATTTCAGGGCGACAATACGGGGAAATGATAGGTGGTTGTAGACACCTTCCGGTTGTAGCCGGAGAACATAGGGGGTTGTAGCCTCCTTCTGGTTGTAGATAGAGAATTGGGGAGTTGAAGCTTCCCACAAGTTGTATTTTGAAAATATAGGGGTTCAAAGCCTCCTTCCATTTGCAACTCGAGAACAAAGGAAGTTGGTGCTTCTAATGAATGTAATTCTTAACGACATATAAGAAAAATCATTCAATGGTTTTCTCCCGCATTGGGTTTCCACGTAAAAATACTGGTGTACTGTGTATGTGTATGATTGTTCATTTTTCATGGTTTATTTACTCTGTAGTTGTTGAATGATAATGGTATATTGATCATAAATATAAATAATACTTACATATTGTGGTTTAAATGATTAGATTACTCTATTCCTGAATCACCCCCTCTCTTAGTAATCCAACAATTTGTATTAGAGAAGGTTCCTCCAGGAATCAATTTAATCACTAGAAGTTAGATCATGGAGAGAAACAATATGTATAAAAATGGAATACAACAATTTGATGGACAAAACTATGCATTTTGGAGTAGAAGGATTGTTACGCATCAAAATTACTCATTACAATGATGGCTAAATGTCCTCATTATAAATATTGCAAGTGTCGCATGTTGGTTGCAAGTGTCGTTAGTGTCGTAAAAATTACACTGCCTATGTCATCTCCTTAACGACATCATAAGGAAACTAAGACATGTCAAAGACTAGTTTGAAGAAGGAAAATCAATTGACAGAAGAGTACAAACCTTGTGCCACTGGAAAAATCCACTAAAACATCAATTTTGGGAAGGAGCGCTCCCCTACCTACTGATAGGGAGCATTGGCGCTCTGTACTCCCTTACAGAGAAGTGTTCTAGTGCTCTATTCCCCTTTTGATGGAGTGCTACTCCTTTTTGGGTGAAATTTGGTTAGTTGGAGGAAATCAAGGGACAATCCCCTCAATATCTAAATCTAGTTGGGTTCGAATATTGGGTCAAGGCATGATCCTAGGAAAGATCCACAACTGAAGGAGATGAATCCTCAACTTACCCCAAAGATCTCTCAAGTGGTTAGGCCTCTCCAAACCTATATAAGGAGGCTTCCTCATGGTAGAATACATATGGAGATTGATAATTACATGAAAATTATGTTCTCATGAGTGAGATGTCATCAACGCAATCAATGGAGATTATTTGAGCGAAGGGGTTGGACAAGGAGAACTGGAGGGAGCTGCTGCACCTTCATCTAAAGGATTGTAAGTACTTTTAATTGTTCTCATTAATAATCAATGCTTGGCATGTTTCTTTCAAACTTATGCTTGTTCCACATGATTTTGTCTGCAGTAGATGAATCTATGTCTGATCTAATATCAGTAGAGTAGGAAGTCTTTTGTACCTTTGTTTGTTTTGCAGGACCTATCAGGGAGCTTAGGATTGAAGCTCAACCAAGACTTTGCAAGGACAAACGTCGCTAATAAGGTACATATTTTTCTCCTTCTCTTTCATTTATTAGCTTGATTAGATCTAAAAGGAAGTTAGTGTCCATGTTAAGAACTTTTATGTCTTGGCCTTAGGAGTCTAGAGACCAAGAGGGAATCCACTTGTCTGTAGGGGGATTCACCTACAACATAAATTGGCGACTCCAATGGGGAGAAGATCTTATTTTTGTTTCTTTTACCGGATCTTGTTTTGGCCCTTTGACTACTATTTTGACCCTCTCCATATTGTTTTTTTTTATTCTTAGATTTGATTGATTGCCTTTTTCTTTCATCTAATTCACCCTGATTGACTAAGTCTGTTTGGAAATTTGTTTTTCTGAGCACTTTTCTGAGTTTTGAGAGCAGAGAGATCCTCTTCTATTACTAACAGAGTGCTAGAACTCCCTATTGGCCTTATACAGAGAGTTGGAACGCTCTGGTGCCCCTTACACCAGAGAGCTACCCCTTTCTGTGAGAAATTCTCTAGAATTTACATTCTCTGAAGCTATTTCTTAATCTTGGCATTGGCTTAGGAGTTTTATAAATCTCAGTTCATCTTGGTATTGGCCTTCAACACCCTGTTTTCTAAGAATTGATCTCTTCTTGTTTGGGATTTTGACGTTTTCTTTCCTTTCTTTGAGGTCACTCTTCGTCTTTGCTGATTTAGAGTTATCTTTTTGTTTTTCTTCTCATTTATCTGGTTGAGTGGAAACCTTTGTGAGGAATTTCAAAGATCTGTGCACCATCCCATTCGATCTTTGAGGTCATTTTTTGCCCAAACCTTTTTCAATTTTTCTTTTGAGTCTTTGGTTCACTTTTTACAAATTTTGTTATCTTTGTTTTTCTTGTTTAATCACAACGAGAGTGTGTATTTTTTTGTGTGAAATCCGCTTCTGGTTGTCTGGATCTTATAGATCTTAAAGTCTGATTAACATCAGAAGTTTTTTACATCAAATTGACCAACACTCACACACAAAGAAACAAGATACTTTTTATGATTGTTTTTGGATATTAGAAAGACATTTTCTAAAATTTTTAGCATTGCATTGGATTTGATTGAGAAACAATTGTATGAGGATGTTGCATCTTAGTGTTGATAATGAAAATAACTTTCTCTCTTTCCCTTAAATAGGCATTCATCGAAAGACAAGACTGCTTATCATTTTCTTATGCATTTTTTGGGAATTGAATCATAACACCATCGGTTTCATTGTCATACACCCTTTGAGTAAAGAAAACTGCAAAATGAACACTAATTAAAATTATCTAGAACATTTTTTTTTTAGGATCTTCCACCAACATTAGACTAGGATTAGCACTTTGGATTAGGCTATGAGTACAACTCTCCAAAATTTTCAACACAAACATTAGCATCCTGAGATAGGGAGAGTCAAATACAATTGTTGTATAGGCATTCTGGGATCCCCCTCTCGCACAGGGGTTATGCACGAGGTTGCATTCGAGAGAGTTACGAAGATTATCCCTCCGTGGTTCAACTGTTTATAGTGGTTGGATCGTATATTGGGGGTCACTTGAGGGTATACCCATGATTATGTGTGGGAGCCTCTCGAGTTGATTTCAAACTTGTTATCCCGCCCATACAATTGGATCGAAATGTCGACTGTACCCGCCCAGGGGATAACTGCGAATTGGTGTCCTTAGTTTCCATAATCTTTAGGTATTTACAGGAGGTGACGGTGAAGGTAAGTCTCACTATACCTGGAATAGACATTGGTCAAACTCACCCGGGCTCCTTGGAGGGTAAATCGACAATTACTACATGGAAGCTTGCACCAAGGTGAAAGTCCGTTAAGCAGGTCGCCATTGTAACTGTTCCACCATATCCTAGCCCCTTCTTGACTTGATCATGCGACGTTGGATTTCATCACCAACTAGTACGGTCTTCGAATGAAGGTTTTGTTTGCCTGGTTTGATTCCTAGATTTGATTAGTGCATGCTGTTTATTTTTAGTTAGTTGGCCATAGATTTCTTTTGTCGGATTTTCTCCGCCAACATCGACCCTCCACATCGTTCGCGTAGGGTAAAGGGACTTCCCTCAGAAAATATGGAAGATTCTCCCCCTTGACCCCCTCATGCTATGGAAGGCTCTCCTCAATAGAGTGAATTCCACAATGTTATAACCTCACAGGAAGAAGTTTCCACTTATTTAGAAGGTTTTCAAATTGTTACGGATCCTATGGAGGCTTTTTGCATTCATGCGGAATATGAAAGGCATTTTCTCCATATGAATTCAGTCGGAGAACTTGTTGTCATTGATCCTTCTAAAATTCCGACCGTGCCGTCTTCAGATCCTTTGGTCAAAAATTCCCTTTGGACTTCCGATATAGTTCGAAGCCCACCTTGCATGGTGTGAGATTGTTACGAATTAGGAATAGGTGTTGATATGCCTGTCATATCCCAATTACCTGAAACATCTATTACCTATACCATACCTTTAGATCATTTTACTAGTACAACCGTTAGTTCTATCACACCGTCTATTGGTCTGAATATGCAGTATGTTGGTCCAAGTTCCACCATTTCTCTCCAGATGGCCCATTCTACGATGGTCCCTCATGTTGCGACTATACCCACCGGTAATGTGGTGGTTAGCCAAGCTCCCATCGGTACACCACTATCATCTTGACCTTCCTTCTCACTTCCCCTTAGGTATAGAGCACTCAATCCTTTCGCTGGAAACACTACGCAAGTTATACCCATAAGTTCTATACCTTCACAACAACCCAGAGGGACCGGTCTTGGTGGCTCTAATCCATTAAGTGGCACCAGTTAATCACTTACATCTGGTTTCCAAATTCTAGGAACTCAACCCCATGCTGGGGGGAAACCTCTTTTTGGAGGGCAACCTCCATCTAGGGGGCAACCTCCATTTGGGGGAAACCTCCATTTGGAGGGCAACCTTTGTCTAGGGGGAAACCTTTGTTTGGAGGGAAACCTTCATTTGTGGGGAAACCTTCATTTGGTGGGAAACTTCATGCTGGGGGGAAACCTCAAACTAGATCCCGTCATCAACCTTCTAGACAAAATGCGTCTGCAACACCCAATCCTCAGCACACTCCTTTTATGGGAAATCCACTATTCCCTTGGGGGCAACATTCTCAAGGACAACAACAACCTTATCCTCCTTATGGACAAAATTCCTATCCACCTTATGAAAAAACTCATCAACTGAATTATAATCCTCAAAATCCATTAGGTTATCCTCCGCTCCCAAATGTTTCTCAACCCTATTCAAATCCTCTCTACCCTGGTCAACAACAACCATATGCAGGAGGATCTACTGGTTACAATTATCCACCTAATCCAGTTTATGGTCCCACTGGTGTTCCTATGTCGTGCCAGTATCACCCTCAGGTCAATCAACAACTACTATTCCTTGCTACTCTGGATCTCCCAGACTTGTCTCGGTTGACCAATGATCCTATATGTCATTTTCCTTTCTGGCCAGTAATTCCAGCTAAAATCCCTTATGATATTCTGAAATTTGACGGCAAAGTTGGCGAAGACCCCAATAATCATGTAATGACTTTCCATTTATGGTGTTCATCAAACTCCTTAATGGATGACTCTATACGTTTGCATCTTTTCCAACGAACTCTTACGGGTTCGAAAACCAAGTGGTTTATTGAACTACCACGTGGTTCTTTTCAATATTTCAACTCCCTTGCCATGTCCTTCCTCACCCATTTTCAACTACCCAATCGATACGAGACGGGTACTTAACTCTTGACCTCCCTTCGTCAAACCAATTCCATGCACATATCTGATCACATCATGAATAGAGACGATGACGAAGTTTGATCAAAGAAATCATTCTTGACCAATTATTTGCGGAATGGTTCACAAAATCACTTTTACCCCCGATCGCTCAAGACATCGCTATGGGTGGAGTAGTCCCCAAAGAGGAATCCATTTCCAGGGAACAATACTTAGATCTGGTATACTCACAGTCTGGTACTTTGTATGAGTTAATCCCAAATGCTACATGTGCCACTACTGATCCATCCAAACATTCATCCCCATCACATGCGGATGGCGTTATTGGTTCCGTCAAAGCTCAATATACATCCCATTCAACTGGAGCTGCACCTTAATCTAATTCCATGTCCACTCCTAGTTCGACCATACCCTCTACCTCTTTTCATACCCAAGTCTCTGAGGTAAATGCAGTTTAGTCTACATCCTCGTAGCAGACTGGAGTTAAGAAAAAGACAAAGAATAAAAACAAAAATACTAATAATAATGAACAACCAAAAAATCAAAACCCACCACCTGCTAACGAAAAGAAACCACAATAAAAATCGAAGTTCCCATGTCTTATCTTTGGTGATGATCACTACACTCGAAACTGTCCACATCGGGATGAAGTGGCAAAAATATTTAAAGGAAATTCCCAACCTGCTACGCTTACTCAGTATTTTACTCAACAACAATCCATGGTTTCTCAAACCCCCTCTCTAGGGGGAAGTTCTAGCCACACTCCTCATGATGAGGCCTCGACAAGTGCCCACATATATCTACTCAACAGGATTGATTTAACCACTCGCTCGATGACCTACGACACACCAGTTAAACAAGATAAAGGGAAGATCACTAATGGTTCTCCTCAAGATCCATCACCATCCTCCGTTAGTCCTCTATCCGTCAGTCCTCCATCTGGAACACTCCAGATCGAAAAACCTATTTTCGACTCTATCTTATGCCCTCCTAAGAGAACTATTCAAAATTCTACCTTTAATCCTAGCTCACGTTCCTCCCAACACTACAACATTGTTGAAGATATGGCTGAGGCACCATGTGTTATGTATGCATTAGAAGTTCTATAGCACTGTCCCAATCAACATAGAACACTCTTGGCCGCTATTGGTGCTTTTGATCCCAAGTCGTCTAACAATATCATGTTTAACTTGGATAATTTTACATCTCGACTCTCTCACCAACTTGCTTTCCAAGTTGATGTTCTTGTTCACAATAAAAAAATCCACCGAAATATTCTGGATGAGGGAGCCTCAACTTGTGTCATGTCTCTAGCCTGTTGGAAAATCTTGAAATCACCCGCACTTAATAAATCCCCAACGATGTTACATGCGTTTGATGGGCAAGGTTTTCATCTGCACAGACTCTTGTAGTCCATGTCCGTCCAATTAGGCAGTAAAACCCTCTCTATTGACGTTGAGGTGGTCGATGCTCCCCTCGATTATAATTTGTTGCTCTGAAGAAGTTGGTTCTATGCTATGACCATTGTCACTTTGTCAGTTTTTCGATGTGTGCAATTTCCTCATCAAGGAAAAATTGTCACCATTGATCAGTTGGATTTCTGCACACTTGACGCTCGCGCTCCTGCTACCAACAATATTCCATTCTTAAGAGATCAAAAAATCATGTATGAAAGCGTTGGTTTTGGCTTGTTGAAAGATTCTAGCCTCATGGGTACCTTCCCTACACCACTTCCACCCACTGCACATCATATTGCCACGATCAATATGATTTCAACTACGGTTTATCAATCCTTGGAATCATCTGACCCTTGGATTGTACCTAGTCCTTTGGAATTTGATGCACTAGGAGACACCATGCCACTTAGTCTAGCTGAAACCTCATACATTTCCATCCAATATGCCTCTCCCTCTTCGTATGACCAACATGTCTTGGCACCTGACACTTATTCAATACCATCATGGTTAAATTCCTTGTCGTCTGCAATCGACTACATTTCTCAAATTTTTCCTTCCAATGAATCCATAATGGAAATGCTTAGCCTCGACAATGTACCTTGGGATGATAGCCATCATCGATCCTATTTTCTTCCACCTCTCGAAGAAATTCAAGAATACATACACTTTGTCTTCCCTCTTGATGTTGTCGATTTTCCGCAATCTCCCATCCTCACACAAGATACTCTTTCTGAGGGGAATTTGGGCAACATATCATCTATGATCGTTATTGATATTTTGATCAAGGAAGGTATCATGGAAAACATTAACCTCAGAGCTAATTTCTCAAACGAGGAAGTGGTCTCTTATACTGCTTTATTTAAAGAATTTTGCGATGCCTTCGCCTGGAGCTACGGAGAGATGCCCAGGATCGATCCGTCGATCGTTGTGCACCAGATTAAAACCTACCCCAGTGTAAAACCTATTCGACAAAAACTCTTCCCAGTCCACCCTAAAAAGACCGCAACTATTAAGACAAAGGTTGAAAAGTTATTGAAATCTGGCTTCATTTATCCTGTCCCCTTGACAGAATGGGTTTCCAATATCATTCCGGTTACTAAGAAACAAGGGACCATTCACGTTTGTGTTTATTATAGGGATCTTAGCAAGGCTTGTCCAAAAGACAACTACCCAACACCCTTTATCGACCAGATTATTGATAATTTCATTGGTAGCGTAATTTTCTCTTTTATGGATGGTTTCTCATGGTATAACCAGATTGACATCTTACCGGATGAGCAACATAAGAAAACCTTCATCTGCCCATCGGGAAATTTCTCATATCAGAAGCTACCGTTTGGCCTTAAAAATGTTGGGGCTACATTCCAGCGAGCCATGTCCTATGCTTTCCACGATATCAAACATATTGCGGAACCTTACCTCGATGACTTACCCACCCACTCATCCAGTCGATCCGACCATCTGGGTCATCTATGGGCTATTTTTCTTCGATGTCGGTTCTATTGCATTCGTTTGAACCCACATAAGTGTTTTTTCCCTACGAATCCGACCAACTTCTCGAATTTATTGTCTCCAAGGATGGGATTCGGGTGGATCCCTTAAAGATTCAAGCTATTATAGCTTTACCCCCACCTAACAACCTGCGAAAAATCCAAAGTTTGCAGGGGAAAGCAAAATTTTTTCATCGATTTATTTGTAACTATGCTGAGATCACTAAAGGCTTCATGCGATTTTTGCAGAAAGACGCCCCTTTCATCTGGGATGACACTACTCAACGATCATTCGATTCTCTCAAGCACACACTGACTAACACTCCTTTGTTACATCCTCCGAATTATACGAAGGATTTTATCCTTTACTTAGCGGCCTCTGCTTCCACTATTTCCATGGTGTTAGTTCAAGAGGACTCTTCCGGTGAAGAACATGTGATTTATTACATAAGTAAAAGTCTATATGGACCTGAACTTCGTTACTTTCATGTTGAGAAGTTGGCTCTGGCAGTCGTCATCGTCGTCCAGAGATTTCGTCACTACATTCTGTTACGCACCACCACGGTTATCGCAGATTCAAACCTCGGGTATCACATCCTGACACGTCAGGTGCTTGGGGGAAAATACTCTAAATGGATCGTTATCCCTCAAGAATTTGATCTTGAATTTGCCAAGTCCAAATATAAAGAGTCCCTAGTGTTCGCATAACTCATTTTGGATTTTCCTCATGCTGATGAAGAAATTGGACCTAGAGATTCCCTTCCTGACAAATCTCTATTCCTCATTAGCATTTCTGATCCCTGGTATGGAGACATCATTCTTTATCTCAAGACACAATGTTTTCAGCCTGATATCTCTTGCAAATAAATCTATCGTATTCACCACCACTCTCATTGTTATCTTATTATCGGTGACACTTTATATCGTCGTGGCATTGATACCATCCTGCGACGATGTCTCACTCATGAAGAGGTTGAACACGTCCTCAATGACTGTCACCTTGGAGCCTGTGGCGGTCACCTTTTTGGGATGGATACCGCCCAAACATTTTTATGTGCTGGATACTTTTGGTCCTCCATATTCAAGGATTGTATGGAGGCCGTCAAAAAGTGCCCACCCTGCCAAGTTTTTTCAAAACAAGGCACACACCCACCCTGCTCCACTGTATCCCGTTATTGCCATCAATCCCTTTGCCAAATGGGGCATCGATTTCATGCAGTGTAATCCTACCTTAGTCGGGGGCACGGTTATATAATTGTCTTCGTCGATTACTTTACAAAATGGGATGAGGCTATGCCTACCTTTATGAATGATGACCGTACTACAACACTTTTCTTTTTTAATCACATCATCACTCGCTTTGGTTTTCCACAGACCATTGTCACTGATCATGGTTCCCATTTTCAAAACCATATGATGAATGAGTTGCATACCAAGTTGGGTTTTCACCACGAGAACTCATCTCCCTACTACCCTCAAGATAATGGACAAGTTGAAGCTATCAACAAGGTCCTAAAAATGATGATCCAACGGATGGTAGGGATAAACAATACATCTTGGCATTTACAATTTTTTTCCACTCTCTGGGCTTATTGGACCTCAATAAAAAATGTTACTGGATTCACTCCCTTCCAGTTAGTATATGGCATTGAGGCTGTCTTACCAATCGAGTGGGAAATTCCTTCGTTAAAAATTAAATTAGAACTCATGCCCCACACTTCTACTGAAGAAGAACGTTTCCTACACTTGACTAGACTGGACGAAACACATCGTGATGTTTCTCTCATTAATGAGACGTATCAAAAGCAGATCAAACATCAATACGACAAATCCATATATCCTCGCACTTTTGCAGAAGGAGACCTAGTCCTCGTTTATGACCAAGCTCATTATAAGTTAGGGATAGGGAAGTTAGAACCTCTATGGCATGGTCCCTACATCATGAAACATGTTCTACATAGAGGTGCCTATGAACTAGTCGATTAAAATGGAGTTTCCCTGGGCGAGCCCAGGAATGAGATTTACTTGAAGAAGTACTATGCCTAGGACATCTAGCATACGTGCTTTGTACACTATTGTATTTTTATTTTTGGTGTGTCTTTTCTCTTGCGTGCTCGATTTTTTCCTTATCCACTTATACTGTCTTGTGTTTTTCATGCGTAGATGACATCTTCCTTTCCTATGTTTGTCGGGTTTGTGGATGGTGTTAGTCGACACACCCAAAACATTGCTTCCGCAGCTTGGGTCATTTACCACTCTGATGAGTTGGTTAGTTCAGGAGGTATTTTCTTAGGATAGACAACTAATAACATGGAAGAATATCATGATGTCATTGGACTTTTAACCGAAGCATCCTCCCTAGGCATTTCTTGCATAATTGTCAATATGGACTCTCAACTCATGGTATGTCAACTCAATCATATCTACACTATTCACAACCCTATCCTGCTACGTCTCCATCTACGAGTTCGCCGCCTTGAACGAATGTTTGATTTTATCGAATATTGACACATACCAAGAGAACTTAATACCAATTTAGATTCGCTAGAAAATTACATTATGGATAGATATCTCACACATAGATAAGATTTCATAAAGGAAGTGAATCACATCACATATCATCATGTAAATTAAAAAACATCACATAAAAACATCATTTGAAAATATTTTGGCACTGTAAAAACTCGGAAATGTATATATATACGGCGTGACTAAAAATGTTTGATTACATCCAAAATGGTACATAGATAGGCAAAATGTGGGTCCTCACACCCATAAACATTGTCCTATAGAATATACAATCACCAGGAAGATACTAATCTCCCTGCATCACATTATGTTGCGAGTAATATATCACTGCATGGGCTATTTGTCTCAGTAGAGAGTTAAGACTCTCAGACACCCCCACAGTGTGTCTCTGTAGATTTAGCGGTATTTCCCGCCTCCTAAGAGGAGGGATACCTGTCGTGAGGTCTTGGAGGTTTCTTTCAACCTCCTGGAGTTCTCCTGTCGCTACGCCCTGATCAACTACAACCTGAGCATCTTTGTGACGCCCCATTGCTGGCATATCTATTGGATGTACTACTCCTATATCTGCACAATGAAATGATACGTCTATTAAAGACTCCTCTATGTACCCCCCCAAAAAAGTATAATATAACATTTAAAAACAAAAAAAACAAAAAAAAAAACACTTGTCAATATTATTTTTTGTTTCTCACCTGACGCATCCCAATCCTCTCCTATTGGAAGGATCAAGTCCATGCTTCCCCAGAAATCCACTCTGGCATATGGAAAATCTTCTATCACAATCAATTGGCATCTCAGCCAAGTGAAGAAGTCCCTGTTAAATCTAAACTCTAAATCTGAGCCTAGTCTCGGGGACAGGCTTGTCCACCACTCCATACGTGGTTCTCCCACTAGTCGCACTGCCAATGCAATCTGAGGTTGCATCTGGGGAATGCGTTCTAAAAAGAACGAAACCAAGAATGAACCATACCCAAATTGTTTATGTTGTCCTTCTCTACATCTCGTGATTTGTTCCTTCACATTTTGAAGGAACCCTGCACTCCAGTTGAATAGTGTTGGCTCTAAACACTGTAAAACATAAGCCACCTGTGATATTTAGACTAGGTGTGCACTGGTACTTCATGCTATTCTTGTGATGGAAAACAAGATGGATCGAAGAGGCAAGTCTCTGATATCTTTGATTTTAATCCTGCCTCCGACTAGCCTCGCTCCCGAGACACAATGGTTTGCCAGATACTCATCCACAGGTGCAAAAAGTGCCCTCTGTCGGGATAAAGCTAGAGGAACCCCTCTCTTCGAAAGACCGGTTATGAAATATACATCCTCTATCTCAATGGTCAGAAGCTGCGTCCCTATCTGGAACCCTTTCTCTACAACATTCCACAACCCGATCATGTATTCGAGAAGAATAATCTCCTTCTTCATCTTTTGCATTTTTAAATATTTGAGGAGACCGCAATTCCTCAACGTGGCTCTCGATCGGGGACTTAGCAGAGTGGCCACATCATCGAGATCATGTTCTATTTATTTCCACTCAAGCATGTTGCTGAAGTCACCTTCAATTAACAACAAAATTCATTAAATCATGATTTCGACGAATTTTTGGCAATTTTAAAATTTTAAAAATGATTGTTTGTTTTTGCAAAAGAACAATGCCCTTTTCATATGAACATCAGGACATCAATCCACCCTTACATTAACCATTTAAATGTTCAAAAACTCAAAACTCCCTCCTGACATATTGAGCGCGCGTGAGCCTTTTTTTGGGTATTTTTCTTGTGTTTTTTTGAGACAGTGCCCCCATTTCCACTACATCATAGCATTAGCGCACCATCCATGGGTTAAGAGAAGTGCATACCCACTATTTTTAGGGAGCAATGAGCTTTTTGGGTTCTTGGGCTAACCCAGGGCATCTTGTTTCATAACTTTTTAGTGCCTTAAAACAAAATTTAAATCATGCAAATGAAAGAGAAGGAGAAGAACACCAACCTGGTCCAAGCAACGAGGAAAATGATCAACCATATCTCCGACACCGAACAATTCAAGATTCAGCTCCAAAACACAAATTCTCCACTGCTACAAATCTTTGCATAAAGGAAATGGTAAATGACATTTTTTACCCCTTTTTACTATTATACATTTAATTTTTTTCATATGATATAGTTATTTTTGGGTTTTTGAGAAATGTTTGGAGGCTTATTGATCCCCTGGAATGCATTTTTGACATTATTGGTAGGTTTTGAAGCAGGGTTGTTCATTTTTATCTTGTCACCTTCATGAGCATAGTCTTTGTTCGTTCTCAAGCTCAAACACATGAGAATACATCGGGTAAACTTTTATCTCTTTTTCGGACCGGCATGGATACATGAAAAAGGAACACCTTGGAGTCTTCTTTAAACTCTTTTTAGACTCTCTAAACGTGAAAAGATTGTCGAGTGATCTTTCTTCCTTTCCCACTCGTTAAAAGGTTTGAAAGGGCATCTTTCGAGTGATAATTTATCTCTTTTTCGACCTCGCGAGACTAACATTACGAAAAAGGACAACATTGGAGTCATATTTAAGTTGTTTTCAGACTCTCTAAATATGAAAAACCACTGAGTTTACCTTCTCTGGACTCGTTAAACAATTATACATTGAAGGGCCCATACGAGACCGAACCCTTAATTCTTCCAGTTCTCTAAACAAAGGAAGAGGGACTTACTGAACGTGAGTCATATCAAGCATGTGTTACCCTCCTCGAGCTCGTTAAATTAAAAAGAGGTACTGATCTATCTGGATGGGGGGAAAATTGAAAGAAGAAAGTCAAGTAGTTTTTGAGAACACTACCAGTAACTCTTACGGTCGCTCTTGAACATGACACTTTGTCTTTGCATGCATTTTGATCTGTTGAACCTCTGCACTGAGCCAATCCTTTGAGTTTCTTTTCCTCCTTTGGGTCACCTGACGAAAGTAACAACATCCACTGCATCATCAAGTTTTGGTCCATGTCAAGTTTTACCTGTTGTGCCTCAGTGTTCAAGGGAAGTATCTGCCTTGAGATTCAACCATCACAAATATCATGTTTCAATACTTGTGTTAGTCCATGTTCATTTGATCTACCAATTACATCTATGTGTCAGTTTCATTTCGTTGATGGGGGATACATCAAGGCCCTCCTTCGATGAGTCTATTCTTGTCGACTTCGACACATTATCCAGGAACTAGACTTAGAAACCGGTTATTACTTTGGGACCTGCATGCCTCAATGGCATGCCTCCTCACGTTCAACAGTGGGTTTACACCATTGACCCCTGATTGGATGATTCCACAAATGTTCGACTTCAACTCATTCATTCACATTCGTTGGAATGTACTAGAGTACCTTGGGGATCATTGACATCAATGATGATCTCCCTCGCACTTGTTAACAGTTTACATCATTGAACGGTAATCAAGTGGTTTCTGCCATGTTCGACATCATGACATCTATTCACATGGTTAGTTTCATACTACATCGATATCGGTAAGAAGACCCTGGGTTGAGTTTTGCACTCTTATGTATACTTTTCCCAGGTTGCAAAGGAGTTCTTTTGAACTATGACACATATACTATTACATAGATCCACTTTGTATTGGTCGTGGATATGGATTGCCATTTCGTAGATCCACTGTCTATTCTTCATGGCTACGATTAGTTCAGGTCATGAGAGTATAGATCCACATTGTATCTTCAATGACTATACCTTTTATCAATATAATTATGGATCCACAATGTATTTTATGGTGGCCATACCTAAAAAGTGTTTATCACTCAAGCATAGGTATGCCTGCCTTGGGTTTGAAGCATGTTATAATATTTGTTTGACGGTTTTTTGCATCTTTTTCTAGCCTCTCTGCATCCATATTCTTTCTCTAAAAAGTATAGAAGGTACTTCAGCCATCATTGTCTTCTGACTTTGCACTTTGGGGGGGAAATCTGGTACGCATCAAAATTACTCATTGCAATGATGGCTAAATGTCGTCATTATAAATATTGCAAGTGTTGCATGTTGGTTGCAAGTGTCACTAGTGTCACAAACATCACACTTCCTATGTCGTCTCCTTAAGGACATCGTAAGGACACTAAGACAACTCAAAGACTATTTTGAAGAAGGAAAATCAATTGACAGAAGAGTACAAACCTTCTGCCACTGGAAAAATCCACTAAAACATCAATTTTGGGAATGAGTGCTCCCCTACCTACTGACAGGGAGTGCTGGCACTCTGTACTCCATTATAGATAAGTGTTCCAGCACTCTGTGCCCCTTTTGAGGGAGTGCTACTCCTTTTTGGGTGAAATTTTGTTTGTTGGAGGAAATCAAGGGACAATCCCCTCAATATCTGAAGGTAGTTGGGTTCGAATCTTGGGTTAAGGCATGATGCTAGGAAAGATCCACAATTGAAGGAGAGGAATCCTCAACTTACCCCAAAGATATCTCAAGTGGTTAGGCCTCTCCAAACCTATATAAGGAGGCCCTTGCATGGTAGAATACATATGGATATTGAGAATTACATCAAACTTATGATATCATGAGTGAGATGTCATCAAAGCAATCATTGGAGATTATTTGAGCAAAGGGGTTGGACAAGGAGAACTGGAAGGAGTTGTTGCACCTTAATCCAAAGGATTGTAAGTACTTTTACATGTTCTCATTAATAATCAATGCTTGGCCTGTTTCTTTCAAACTAATGCTTGTTCCACATGAGTTTGTCTGCAATAGATGGATATATGTTTGAGCTAATATCAGTAGAGTAGGAAGTATTTTGTACCTTTTTTTGTTTTACAGGACCTATCAGGGAGCTTAAGATCGAAGCTCAACCAAGACTTTGCAAGGACAAACGTCGCTAATAAGGTACATATTTTTCTCCTTCTCTTTCATTTATTATCTTGATTAGATGTAAACGGAAGTTAGTGTCCATGTTAAGCACTTTTCTATCTTGGCCTTAGGAGTCTAGATACCAAGAGGGAATCCACTTGTTCGTAGGGGGATTCACCTACAACAAGGATGAAAACATGTGTACAAGCACAAGGATTTAAGGTTTGGTAATGACATGTAGATGGATATTGTTATCACACGAATTTGTCATGGGTCATATGTAGTTGTTGTTAAGATCTAAGTCTGTACTTTTTCTCTGTCTCTCTCTAATCTGCATAGCTTCCTAGAAGTTTTTCCTCTTCTGGTTAATAAAGTCGGTTTCCCTTTTGTTCAATGACCTAGTTTTCCTTATTGTCTTGCTTGACTGATTCTTTGCACAAATTTGTTCTTTCTTTCATGAAGGATAAACACATATCGTGAGTTGGTTCTAATTACTGGTCATCTTGTTTTCCATTGATTGAGCTCATGGTAGGTTGTCCAAGTCCTTTGTTTGCACATGAAACAACCATAAGCACAAATCACAACATCCAAAGTTCCCAAATGCCAAAATTGGCACCATCTCTAAACATGGTTAAAAGGATCCTGGAGTTGGAAGACGGATAAACTTTAGCAGGGGCGTTAAAATAACAAGGTTACCCAGATCACAGATTGTAATTAGATCGACGACCACACTTCATTTCAGGGATGGAGAAATATCAAACGTTAAAATCCTAGAGCGGTCTTGAAATCAAAACCATAGTATAGCTAGAGCGGTATGTGGTAGTTGGTGGTGAATTTCGGGGGTCGGAGTGGTGTGGATCCAAACCACCCTTGAAAACTTCCAAAATTGCGTGCTTATAGAAGGTCCAATCCGGGAGAAACACCTGGCAACAAAACTGGGCGTTAAGTCAAATAATTAAAGGAACGCCATGACAAGAAAAAAAAGTTAGAATATCGCGACCAATATATTACAGAGAAAACAGGAAGAGGGGCGCTACATAATCTGCATAACTTCTTATAGGAGGGTGCTACAGAATTGGCAACCGAATACACTATGTATGGCGCTACGAACTAGCCATTACAATCAAAGGTTTTGAATTCATGACTTCCTCTCGACTTTGATGATTTAGAGCGAACCAAAGATCAATAGGGGATAGTTGGAGATCAACATACGAGCTTGCAAGATACATGGCACTGGAGAAAATGTGCCCAAGCAGCAAGACATGTTATTCAGTTTTTGTTAGAGTGGTTGCCAACAAGCTCCTTGATTTTAGCAGTTTGTTAGACCTATTAGTACAAATGTTATAATTGTAGTTTTTTGTGGAGAATCCTAGGATAGGAAGGCCAACTCACACCCCTAATTGTTGTCTATTGTTTTGATTATAAATACATCATATGAATGATATGAGGGGCTCAGATGGTTGAGCAGAGCTCCACTTTTTGTAATATTTTGACTAAGAATAGTTGTTCTCTGGTTATGTATGAGACTTGAGACATTTTCATTAATATAATTCATTTTACTTTCATCATCTTTTTGCCTCTTATTCTGAAATTATCATGATTGGATGATCCATATAAGATGTTGTGGTTGTGTTATAATGGATGTTTTATTATAATGATGCTATGGATTTGTTTCAGTGTTTTTAACATTACGTTCAAGAAGTTCTTGTGACTGAGTTTTTCTTATCCTATCTGCTTGAAGGCCTGATGCTTATAACATACCTATCCACCTTCCTCACTAAGTCTTCCTCCTATTCACTTTTACCCCTAAATCACTTACTGAAATTAATCAAAACCTCATTTTCTTATGCATGCTAACCCGTATTTATGTGTTAAAACTTTCTTATGTTGAGCTTTGTCCATTTGACCTTTAATCATTGATTTACATTCACAAACCTTTTGATGGGTATTGGTCTTATCCTCTTGCAATCTAAGGGTGATTCTCGGTGCTAACATTATTGGCTCCATTTTCAGGGATCAAGTGAATACATTTCCCTTGGATTGAATGACAAATCAATATTGATTTTGAAGGTGCAATAGAAATCAATACATTGATGATTGCAACTTTCTCCCGTCGAGTCCATTGTTTCAGTTGTGGCTCCGAAGGGAAGACACATGAGTTATACTCCACATCTACCTCTAGAAACACCTGAAGATGACCCAGAGAATACTATCATGAAAGGAAAGGATTCTCAAGAAGTATTTTCAGTTGTTGTAACAGGTACTTCTGGTCATTTACATCATTCTACTTTTAAAACTCCAGTAGCAATATCCAATTCTCCTCTTTTACCTTTTGCTGAAGCTTCTAGAATTTTGGATTTTGAAAATTTTCCTATTGAATCCTCTTCTTTTAGCCCCAAATTGAAAGAAGAAAAATTTGAAACCCTTGTTTCTCCTGATGTTGTAATTTGGTTCAGACTAGAGAGTCTTGAATGTTTTCCTACTTTGGGCCTTCCTACTCCTCCTCCTATCAAAGTTGTTGTGACTAAAGAAGAGGAAGCATGTTTTCCCTTGGAGCCTATACCATATTCCTCCAAGATTCAACCTCTTCCTTTTAAAACTGAAACCTCTCCATCCAAGCTTCCTCTTTCTCCAAAAATCCAAGATGCAGTCCTACCTGTCAAAACTCCATCACCCCCTTGTTCTCCTACAATTCATAACCCAATGGCAGGTGCTAACCTTCCTAGAAATAGGATGGATGCCATAGTGGCGGCTAGGTATTCCCTTCTTGTTTTAACTCAGCCTATGAATTCTCTTCCAGATGGAGACTAAATTAAGTACATGCCCAAGTTCACAGGGGAGGAATACATAACTGGAGAATAACATCTTGCAACCTTTTATAGTTATGTAGACAACCTTAACATTGAAAATGAAGATGTATGTATGAGAGTCTTTGTATATAGCCTTGATGGTGAGGCTAGGAAATGGTTTAGGGGTTTGAATCCTGGATCTATTTCTAGGATTGAATCTTTGGATGATGCTTCCCTTAGGAATTGGGGGGATAATTTTTTTTTTCTTTATTATATTACAAAATTTGGGTCACTTAGGAGGAAAGAGGGGCAATCTGTTTCAGACTTCTCAAAAAGATTTAATAAAATGTACAACAATATTCCCACTGAAATAAATCCTACATAAACCTCTGTCAAGATTACATATGGCAGTCCTTTTGACCTAAGTTTTTCCTCTTGTATAGAGAAAGAAGATCTACCTCTCTAGCTCATATGTAAGATGCGGTTTTGGAAGTAAAATCTAACATATTGGTAGCTGTAAAACTTAGGGGAAAATATGATAGAGACAAAAGGAAAGGTAGGGATGAAGCTTCAACCTCATAATCCCCTGTTGTCCACCCTCAAGTTGATGAACTCACAAAATTGGTAAAATCACTTTCTATTGAAATGGAGAAGTTGAAACTTGAAGAAAAACAAAACTACAGGAACACACAGAACACACAGAATGCAGATAATAGAGGTAATTTCAAAAGAGAAAATAATGCCCCCCAGGTCCTCCAAAGAGAGAAAGGGAATAAGGATAGATATGATAAAAAATTCCAAGCCCCTCTCCAAAATAATTTTGTTGCTAATGAAGAAGGAGAGGATGAAGAAAATGATCTTGAAATCCATTGTCTTAGTGACACCTCTTCATATCCTCATTTAACCCAATCTTCATATGAAGAGTCTCTCAAGGATAGTCAGTTAAATGAGTTGAGTAAAGGGGAAAATACAAATGACAATCCAAGTAAATACAACCTAAGATCAAAAAAGAAAGAGGGAAAGAATGACACTTCTGATCATCCCACTAAAACAAAAAATTACGCTAAGGTTGTGGCAATTAGCAGCAAAGAAAAAAATGCACAAAGCCCTCAAGCATTGGTTAAAAGAACTGCCCCAGAAATTAAAGAGATTCTGAAATATCCATCCTCCTTTAGCTTTGAATGTGAGATTCAAAAAATAAAAATCCATGTACCTTTTTTGGAGTTGATTAAGAATGAGGAATTCAAAATATATCTTTCCAAAATGTTGTAGCCCAAGCCTTCATCTAATTCCACAGATTCAATCAACCTTCAAGATGAAAAACCATTAGTCATCCTAAGACCTTTGGTAGAGGATAGAGATTACTCTCCCCCCACTTTATACACATCATTAAACATTCATGATAAAGTGATACACAACTTATTTATGGACTCACACAAATCTCATAATCTCATGCTTAAAACTGTCATGGATGAGATTGGGTTGGAAATTACATTAACCTACCATGACCTATACTCATTTGATTCTAGGAAGGTGAAGTGTCTTGGGGGTATTAAAGACCTGGTTGTTACCCTGTTCCAATTGCCAATGAAAAGTGTGGTCATGGATATTTTGGTTGATGATGTCCCTCCTAATTTTGGGATGCTCTTGTCACGATATTGGATCAAAATAATAGGGGGAAATTTGTAGATGGACCTTTCATATTCCACCATTCCTATGTTTGGGGGAGAACACAAAAGGATTTATAGGGTGGCGCAACTAGCCTACATCATCAGTGATGAAGAAAATCCTACCAACCATCCTATTTTTACACTTGATACTGATTTAGGATCCAGTATATTACATCTCAAAAATGCTCCTCAACCACCTATTGAAATCAGAAAAGAATTCATCACCTCTTGTGAATATCCTCCTCCTAATACCTATGTTTGGAAGATTTTTTTTGATGAGGCCTCTTCTAAGGAAGGTGCTGGTGCTGGGGTAGTATTTATTTCTCCTACCCAAGAGATCATATCTTTGTCCTACAAGCTTGAAATTGAAACTACAAACAATTTGGCAGAATATGAAACTACAAGATTGAATTTGAAACTACAAACAATAACATACCCAACCACCCACAGGCCGGGGCATGCTACCTTCAAGCCCACCCTTGGAATTCTTTTTAAAAATTTAAGGATGCATAAAATAAAAGACTTTAATGACATGCACAACAAAATCCAGCAAGCATGCATAGTCTAAGGATTTAGTCAAACGATAATTAAATATACATGAGGGAAATACATTCATATACAAGTAAAGGATAACATAACATAGATAAATCATCTTTATAAAAAATGACACCAAATGGTTGTAGACCAAGGATGTTCCACCCAACCATAGAAACTACTATTCCAAATCTCAACAACAACGTCACCCTCGAGCCAGGGCTATGAATCCACAAGGATGGTTCCAGAGTGTTACTTGGCTTCCCAAACCAGTCAACACCCAAGATCTCATAGGATTCCCAACTCTCACAATAATCCAAGTACCCAACTCTTTTCTACCCATATTGCACCACCCGAGAGAACGAACCTCCACCCTTCTCTACCACGCAGTCCCTCAGGCAGTCCTTCTCCTTAATTCGAGATCTAATTCAACTCGTCTAGAATCTGGATGCTAGAACTCTCATGACTCGTGGCTGTGAGAAACGATGGACACAGGCCAACGCATATCAGACATGTGGGCCTCAAACCACAGCTGGATCACTCCAACGACCACTACAACCAACTATCTCATGGCTAATTCTTCGACAGTTCGATTCCCTTTCCCAAGCCAAGACGTAGATGATGGATGGATCAATGAAATGGGTAAGTGGGTGCATGGAGGTGCGTGCATGAAATTTCATGAGGGATATAATGGTGTGAATTCAAAAATGAAGGAGTAAAGGATCCAACGACCAACCTCCCCATCAGACCAGAGGTAGGTTTAAGTAATTTTGGGGAGGATTAAGAACCTCCTGGCCTTCCCTAAGAATCTCACGTAATCGATCCCCTCCCTTAGAAAAAAGGGTAATTAGAATAGGAGTAAACAATTATCCCCTCAAGCCACCTCTCTTGTGGAATCATAGTCCCCTATAACTCTAGTCATTATCTGTCTAGCAACCAGTCGTGTATTTATTATTAATAATGATAAATAAATTACATGTCTTGGGAACACTGGCCTTTTAATAATTGTTTTGGGCACTCTGGACTCTCATCATTGTAACAATACATTATTTAAAATGGGGGTTCAAAACTTGGGTTGTTACATCCCTCCCTCTTATTTTGGCACTATCCTCAGTGCATATACAAAAATAGAGATCAAAATCTAAAATTTATTCAAAATGTCGCGGGTACTCTGCTCGCATGGAATCTTCATGCTCCCAGGTAGCATCTTTAGGACCGTAGCAGGTCCACTAAAATTTTACCATCTCTATAACTCGATTCTAGAGAATTTTGACTTTTCTGTCCAATACCCGCACTCACTAAACCTGAAAATATTCCTCTGTCTCTACCTGAATCAAATGTCAATCAATAACATGGTTAGGATCATGTACATATTTATTTAGTAAAGAGATATGAAATACATTATGCACATTCATGGAAGAAAGCAATGTAAGCATGTATGCAACTGATCCTATTCTATCCAATATTTCAAATGGACCATAGAATATGGCTGTCAGCTTTGTACAACTACCCAATTTCAAGGAACTTTTCTTGGGCTTCACTTTCAAAAGTACTTGTTCCCCTACTTTAAACTCTCTAGTTGTCTTGTTCCTGTCTTCATAAACTTTCTGTCTATCCCGAGCCACCTTTAAATTATGCTTAATCTTGACCACGTGGTCTTCCATGTCCTTGAGAAACTCCGGCCCAAGTACCACTCTATCTGTTGGGTTGTCCCAGCTTATTGGAGTATCACATTTCCTATCGTACAAGGCTTCAAATGGGCTCATTCTCAATGAAACTTGATACCCATTATTATATGAAAACTCAACCAAGTGTAAGTAATCTTCCTACTTAGATGGCTTATCCATCACATGCATTCTCAGCATGTCTTCAATTATTCGATTAACTCTCTCTGTTTTCCCATTTGTCTGGGGATGATATGTTGTGCTAAAGTTTAGAGTTGTACCAAATCCTTTAAAAAATCCCCTCCAAAAATTTGAGGTAAACTTTGTATTTCTGTCCGAGACAATTGTCCTAGGTATCCCATGCAACTTAGCAATTTCCTTCATGAAAATTTCTGCAATATTAGCCGTTGTATGCGTTGTATTCACAAGCACAAAATGAGAAGCCTTTGTTAATTTTTCAACCACCACAATGATTGAATCATGTTGCTTATTCGTTTTGGGTAATCCTATGATGAAATCCATGGTGATCACTTCCCATTTCTTCTCTCGAATTGGAAATGGCTACAGCAAACCCACTAGGTGCCTATGTTCAGCCTTTACCTTCTAACATTCCATACATCGAGTGATGTAATCAACAACATCCTTCTTCATTCCCGGCCAAAAGAATTGGCTTCTTACTGTTGTAATTTTTTTATGGTAACCGCGATGTTGATAATAAGGAACATCATGCATTTACTTCAGTACCAAATTCCTCAGTTCTCCAGAAATAGGAACATAGATTATGTGTTTATGCATGAGTAGTTTGTCTTCCTTTATCTCATACTCCTTAATTTTCTGTTGTACATCTCCTTGCTGCAAGTTTTCCTTTACCTGTAGGTAATGTTGGTCTGTAACAAGACCATATAAAATTCTTCTCTTCAAGTCTGACTGATGCATACTAATAACAGTAGCATGCATGATATGCACTCTTCTACTAAGTGCATCAACAACTTTATTCTCCTTCCCTTTATATTCTTGATATCAAAATCATATTCACTTAAAAATTCCAGACATCTTGTTTGCCTGACATTCAAGGTCGGTTGTTCAAAAAGATACTTCAGGCCAATGTGGCCTGTCCTTAATTCACATTTCTTCCCCATGAGGTAATGCCTCCACATCCTCAAAATGTGAACAATGGAAACAATTTCCAAGTCATGCGTGGCATAGTTCCTCTCATGTTCCTTAAGCTTTCTGGACTCATATCCAATGACATGTCCATTTTGCATGAGGACTCCCCCAAATTCCTTCCTTACATGTGTCTGTACATACCACAAAACTTTCATTTGGGTCAACAATATTTAACATAGGCGCACTAGTAAGTAATTCCTTCAACAGATTAAAATTCTTTTCACACTTGAGTGTCCATTCAAATTTAGTTCCCTTATTTTGCAAAGAAGTGATGGGATGAGCAATATTAGAGAACCCTACTATGAACCTTTTGTAGTAGCTAACTAATCCCATAAAATATCTGACGTCTGACACATTTCTGGGTGTTGGCCATCCTCTAATGGCTTCGATATTATATGGATCTACTGGTATGCCCTGTTCTAAAATAATGTGTCCAAAGTAATGGATCTGCTTTTGATAATAAAAAAAACACTTACTCAACTTGGCATACAACTGATGTTCTCTCAGTACTTGCAACACCATTCTTAAATGATGTTCATGCTCCTCTTCAGACTTATATTAGATAAGTATGTCATCTAGGAATACTATGAAAAAATTATCCAAATAATTCTTGAATATGCCATTCATTAAGCACATGAATAAAGTTGGTGCATTGATCAGTCCAAATGGAACCACTACAAATTCATAATTCCCATACCTGGTCCTAAAGGCCATATTATGAATGTCTTCTTCCTTAATTCTTACTTGATGGTATCTTTCCTCAGGTCAATCTTTGAGAATATCTTTTCTCCTCTTAGCTGATCAAAGAGGTCATCAACTCGGGGTAGAGGATACTTGTTCTTTGTAGTATACTTTTTCAGCTGTCGGAAGTCAATACACAACCTCGGGGTTCCATCCTTCTTTTTGACAAAAAGTATTAGTTCTCTGAAAGGTGAAACACTTGGACGTATGTACCCTTTCTTCAACAATTCCTTCAACTACATTTGTAATTATTTTAAGTCTGGTGTGTTCATTTTGTAAAGTGTTTTTGACACCAGGGCAACTCTTGACACTAAATCAATTGATAAATCTATCTCCCTTCCTGGTGGCAATTCGGGTATTTCTTGGAATACATCTTCCAATTCCTATAGTACTGAGAAATATTCAAGGCTTAGCCCTTTTGTATTATCTTTCTCTTCCACATGAGCTGCATACAGTTGACACCCTTTCCTAAAGCATCTTTTTAACTGTAAGGCTGAAATCTCCCTTATAGATATGGGTCTTGGAATTCCTTTCACAGTGCTCTGTTTTCCATTTCCATCAAGACATGTAAATGTCTTGTTATGACAATCTAGGACAACATGATGCTTGTCCAACCAATCTATTCCAATCAGAATATCATAAGACCCCAATGGTATGATATTTATATCAATACTAGTATTCATGCCATTAAGACTTATGGAACAACTTCTGACCATATCATGGATTCTTCTTTTGGTTTTAGTGGATAACTGAACCAAACTTGCTTTTCCAAATTTAATTTTCTCCAAATGTAATCTATCCACTATCTTATGATCAATGTATAAATGAATTGCTTCTGAATCAATCAAAATAGAAACAGGTTGATTTATGATCTTACCTTCCACCTCGATAATATTGGACTGGTACTCTACTTGTCAATCATCTAAAGTTGCATATATTCTTCCCATATCTTCCACTGTTGTAGCCTCTTGGATGTTGTGCACAGTCTTCACTCTATCCTTTTTGTGTGGGAAATTGTTGTACAGGTGATCTTCCTTGCATCCTGAGAATTGGATTGGTGGTCTTCCCCTTTTTCCCAAGGAATCTTCTTTCTTGAAATCCCCCTTAGCATACTGATCTTGATGATTTCTATTAGGCTCATTCCTATTGAAGGGAGGTTTGAATCCTGTCCTCCTCTGATCAGACTTTTCATTTCTCTTGTCCTTCCAAGATTTCTGTAGGGATTCTCTTCCTCGGCCTTGCTCATACAGGTATTTAGCCTTCTTGATAGCTTCAGTCAAGGTCTTGGGCTCATCATACTTGATATTTTACTTATAAAAGGATGGTAGTCCACTTAGAAATATTAGTATTTTCACTTTCTCATCACCAATGAACCTGACATACTTTAACAATCCCAAGAACTTCTTCTCGTACTCTACCATAGTCATGCTTACCAACCTGAGTTCAAAGAACTCCTACATTTTCTTGTCATAGAAATGCTCTGAGAGGTACTCCTTCTGGAAGTACTTCTTGAACTACTTCCAAGTGATCCTACTTTCATTAACATGTTCCACTTGCTTCAGTTGGTCCCACCACATTGCATCTTTCCCATGTAAATGGTAGGTGGCAATCATGGCTTCTAGGTTTGATGAATAGTTATGCAACTGAAAATATCTCCTGAGCCCAAGAAACCATGCTTCAACATCATCTTCCCTTTCTCTTTCACCATCAAAGGAAGGTGGCTTGAGCTTCCTCGACTCTCCTTTAAAACTATCTATCTCTTGTTTCCTTCTATGGTGTCTAACAGGAGACACCTCTGGACTTCTTATGGGATCTTCCGATGCATAAAAGTTTGTTTCTAAGTAAGGAGGTGAGTGGTGTCTATGATCTCTGCTAGCACTTCTGGAATAACCAGCTCTTCCATGATCATTCTGTCTTTCATGGCACTTGCCTTCTTCCTCTTGTCTTGAGTTTTATCCCTTCTTCGTTTGTCTCTGCAACTGATTTAAGATTTGAAACACTAGAGAATTTATCTGTCTTTTCTCTCTCATCAGTCTCTTGTTGTCTGCTTTGTAGCTTTCTACTTCTATCTTCAGCCTTCTTACTGTTTCTAGTAGCGTTTCCTACTCTCCTTTTCCCTTGCGTCCATTGGAATCTGTCTCTGTGTTACCAACTCTGGTATTTTGGCCTTTGACCTCCTTATCATGACTAGAGGCTCCCTCACCTTCTTCCATTTCCTCAATACAAATCCTGAGATGATGTGCTTAAGCCCCTTAATTATGAAAAATGTGCAAGCGACCATTTTATTAGAATTATGCATATGATAAACAACATTTCCAAACCATTCTACATGTATCTTTTTTTTTTTTTGTTCATGGAGATCATATCCCCATTCTCCAAAAATAACAATTTCCTGTTATCCTTGACCGACATAGAACTCATCTTGCGTAGACGCTTCCTTCAAACCACCTTCCCGGGTGACCACGATTGAAAACTGCGGCTAAATCCTTCCTTATAACTTTTTTGTCTTGAAGACAACCAATTCGGCCCTTAGCCCTCCTTCCCTCAGCTCTCAATGTGCAAATGACCACAACCATGACCCTATGCTTAGATGAAAAAGTGCTTGTCCAGAGCTTCGGGACTTCGAAACTTTCATCGAGGACCGGATCAATGGTCCTCATCCTCTTTCACGATCAACAGTCGAGATCCACTTTGGGACTCCATGCTTTGGGAGTCTCAACTTTCCTCGCTCGCCTCCTCCCAGAATGTTTTTACCCAGAGTTCATGATATACTGACGGGTTTTCTCCCACAGATCAACGACTGTGAATTGCTTCGTCTCTTCGGGCTTCAGAAGTTTCAAACCTTCCTCCTGCATTTTCTCCCGGAGTGCTTTCAACCGAAGTCGACGATCCTTCGACGTGTAACTTTTGGAATCAACAGTCGATATGTACTTTGGCCTTCACGAGATTTCAACCCAATGCAACCTGTCACATATTTCCCCACTAGATTTCCCAGTCTCTGGACTGCACGATCTGTCGCTTCATGGTGAAATACTAGAAGTGGACAGGTGGACCAATCAGGCGGGTGACAGGTGTCATGTTATAACTGACTTTTCAATACTCCAAATGCTAAAACATTACTGACACTTGGCACACATTCCATGTGTCCGCGTCATCCCAGGTGATGTTCGCAAGCCACATCACTTAGGAAATTTTGGGGTCCACATCAACTACTGGTGACGTCACCATGCCCCACCACTTCGAGACTTCGGGAGTTTCCATCCTAGCACACTTCCAATTATCCTGAACTCCGCATTCCCGAACTGGCCAATCTATCACCATGTGTCCTCCTAGATCAGACGACTAAGATCCACTTTGGGTCTTCACCCAAAGTCCATGGATCTACATTGTGTTCCCTCCTTAATCTGACGACTATGATTTTTTGGGGTCTCCTGACTTCATAAATCTCAAAGTTCAAAACTTATCTAGCCCCACTGGCTTTTAACCGAATCCATGGATCTGATGACGCGTGGCTCTCGGCATATCAATGGCTGAGATCCTCTCGGATGATTGGACGGTCAAGATTAACTTCAACTCTTCATCTCTCCAGGCTTTGTGAGGCTCAAATCCCAACTGAAAACCTCTTGAACAAATTCCTCTAGAGTTACTAATCTACTGAAACGTAGCCTCTTGGAAATCAACGGTCAGGATCTACTTCAGACGATCCGATAGACGATGTTTACTTTGGGTCTCTGGCTCTCTAGGATTCAGGAGTTTCAACTCTCAACTTCTCCTCGCTTGCTCTTTCTTGGAGTTCTTTCACTGGGAGCATATGATCAGTTGACATGTGTCCTCCTATGGATCAATGGTCCCCAACTACTTTGGTTATTCATAGTTTTGATGTTCGAGCCCTAACCTATCACATCACTTCATGTCTTTCAATTTGCGGGGGCATGTATCGACAATTTGGATTAACCCGCTTTTCATCCCACAATTCTCTTGATGTTGACACATAACCCCTTGGGGAAACCATGGTTTGGATTGTGGGAGCACCTTGGTAAATTATCTCCCATGCAACTCGGTTCCCTGCAATGCCTCCTATATGTTGATGTCACTCTCCCATGGGATCCGACGGTTTTGACCATAACCCTTGCTTCCTTTTCATTGGACGACTCCTGTTCGCCTGTCCTTCGATCCAACGAGCCTAGATCTCTCCTGATCCTACAATGGTGATTTCTCTCAAATTAGAAGGGGATGGTCACGATCCTTCGAAACCCTTACACGGGTCTCTGACATTCTATCTCCCACGTAGATTCTGTAATGCCATTCCTCCTGATATTTTCAACTCCACGGTCAAAGTTCGATCTTGACCCCGAGACTCTGACCAACATGCCTGACCCATACCGGCCCGATGTTTCAACCAGAAGCTCTGATACCAAACTGTAACATACCCAACCACCCACATGCCGGAGCATGCTACATTCAAGCCCACCCTTGGACTTCTTTCTCTTATAGATACCTTTAAAAATTTAAGGATGCATAAAAGAAAAGACTTTAATGACACGCACAACAAAATCTAGCAAGCATGCATAGTCTAATGATTCAGTTAAATGATAATTAAATATACACAATGGAAATACATTCATATACTTGTAAATGATACCATAATAGAGAACACTTATCTTTATGAAATATGACACCAACTGGATACAGACCAAGGACGTTCCACCCAACCGTAGACACTACTGTTCCAAATCTCAACAATATCTTCACCCCCAAGCTAGGGCTATGAATTCAAAAGGACGGTTCCAAAGTGTTACTTGGCTTCCCAAACTAGTCAACACCTAAGCTCTCACAGGCTTCCCATATCTCACATCAATCCAAGTACCTAGCTCTCTTCTACCTAGCTTGCACCACCCAAGAGAATGAACCTCCAACCTTCTCTGCCACGCAGTCCCTCAGGCAGTCCTTCTCCTTAATTCAAGCTCCAATGCAACTAGTCCAGAATCTCAATGTTGTAACTCTCAGGACTCGTAGCTGTGAGAAACGCTAGACACAGGCCAACACATCTTAGACATGTGGGCCTCAAGTTGCAGCTAGATCACTCCAGCGACCACTACAACCAACTATCTCGTGGCTAATTCTTTGACAGTTCAGTTCCCTTTCCCAAGCCAAGATGTAGATGATGGATGGATCAATGAAGTGGGTAAGTGGGTGCATGGAGGTGCGTGTATGAAAGTGCGTGAGGGATAGAATGGTTCGAATCCAAAAATGAAGGATAAAACGAGCCAACGACCGACCCTTGCATCAGACTAGAGGTAGGTTTAAGTAATTTCGGGGAGGATCAAGAACCTCCTTGCCTTCCCCAAGAATCTCATGTAACCGATCCCCTCCCTTAGACAAAAGGGTAATTATAATAGAAATAATCACTTATCCTCTCAATCCCCTTATCTTGTGGAGTCATAGCCCCCTATAACTCTATTCATTGTCCATCTAGCATCCAACCATGTATTTATTATTAATAACGATAAAAACATTACATGTTTTGGGCACACTAGCCTTTTAATAATTGTTTTGGGCACTCTCGCCTCTCACCATTGTAATAATACATTATTTAAAATGTGGGTTCAAAACTTGGGGTGTTACAATCTAGTATATTACAACTCACTAATGCTCCTCAACCATCTATTGAAATCAAAAAACAATCCATCACTTCTTGTGAAGATCCTCCTCCTAATACCTTTGTTTGGAATATGTTTTTTGATGGGGCTTCTTCTAAGGAAGGTGTTGGTGCTGGGGTAGTCTTTATTTCTCCTACCCATGAGATCATATCTCTGTCCTACAATCTTCAATTTCAAACTACCAACAATGTGGAACAATATGAGGCTCTTGTTTTGGGTTTGAGGGATGCTAAAGACATGAGGATTGAAGAGATAAAAATGTTTGGAGATGTTGAATTAATTGATCATCAAGTTAAAAATATGTATCAAGCTAAACACCCCAGGTTAAGGACTTACATAAATGAAGTTTTGGATCTTGTTGTTAGTTTCTTCTTAGATTTTAATATCTCATTTGTTCCAAGAGAGGAGAAAACTATGGCAGATTCCTTGGTTGTTTCATCAAGTAACCTCAGAGTTCATTTTCCTCCTAAACTAAAATATGATGTGGAAGTGAAGTATAGACCCTCTATACCTAACAATGTCAAACATTGGAAGGTGTTTGAGGATGATCTTGAGATCAAAATATTTCTTGAGACTATGGATGAATTTTCTTCCTTACATATTGATCAAGATCATGATACCGAAAAAATCCCTCATGCTGATATTTTTCTAAATAAATTTACTGGCCATCATATTGTTCAGTTGCCCAGTAACCATATTCCAAAAAGACTAGTCCCCTTGAAGAGATTGTTTGATAGTAATTATGTTGTTGTAAAGGTTAAAGGTTCAACTGAAAATGATGATGTGACTGAATGCAATTTAGGTACAAAGGAGGATCCAAAGTATGTTAAATTGTCTAGCAACTTGTCAAAGGAGCAAAAGGATGAGTATGTTAAGCTTTTAAAGGAGTTTGTTGATGTGTTTTCCTAGAAATATGAAGATTGAAGAACATATGACACAAACATCATTGAACATAAGATCCCTTTGAACAAGGAGATCGAGCCTTTTAGGAATAAAATCAGACAGATAAATCCCATGTTGTTTCTTATTATGGAAAAAAAAATGAATAAGTTGTTGGATGCCAAAATCATCATTCCTTTGAGATAATTAGAGTGGGTGGATAACTTGGTCCCTATGAGGAAGAAAAATGGGGAAATTAGGCTATGTGTTGATTTCAAGAATTTGAATAGAAGCTCCAAGAAAGATAATTACCCCTTGCAAAAGATGGAACACATTTTGCAGAGAGTCACTGGTTCATCTAAGATGTCTATGATTGATGGATTTGCTGGCTACAATCAAATATCTCTCTTGCCTAAAGATAGAGAGAAGATGGCCTTTACTACTCCTTGGGGAACATTCATGTATGCTAAAATTACCTTTGGATTGATGAATGCGGGAGTGACCTTTCAGCGAGAAATGGACATTGCCTTCATTGGGGAGAAGGACAAGTTTATAGTCATATATCTAGATCACATTACAGTGTTATCCAAATATGATAAAGAGCATTATCATCATTTGAAAAATGTCTTCCTGAAGTGAAGAAAGTTTGGTTTCTCTCTCAATCCTAAGAAGTCCTTGTTTTCTATGAACGAAGGTAAGTTATTGGGACACATTGTATCAATAGAAGGGGTAAGAATTGATCCAAGAAGAGTGAAGGCCATTCAGACCTTATCTTTTCTTAGATCTAAGAAATAAGTTCGGTCGTTTTTGGGAAAAATCATTTTTTTAAGAAGGTTCATATCTAACTTTGATGAATTAGTGAAGTACATTACAACCATGCTTAGGAAAGGAAATGAGGTGAAATGGACTACTAAGGCTCTAGAATATTTTGATCGGATCAAAAAGGCCTTGATTGAAGCACCTGTTCTCATCAGCCCTGACTATTCCAAGGAGTTTCTGATATTTTCATTTGCCTCATTTGACACATTGGCTGTTATTTTTCTACAGAAAAACACTTAGGGGTTAGAGCAACCTATTTCCTTTTTTTGCAGAGCATTGAGGGATGCAGAAGTGAGATATGATATCATGGAAAAGCAGGCTTATTCTTTGGTCAAATCCCTCAAGGATTCCATAGTATATTTTCTACATTCAAAGATTGGCGCATATGTCCCTTCAGCCTCAGTGAAGGAGATACTTATTCAGCTTGACATAGATTGGAAGAGGAGAAACTGGATTGCTAAAATTATGGAATTTGATCTTGAAATGAAGCCCACTAAATTAGTGAAAGGCCAAGGTTTCGCGAGGTTGTTGGCTGAATCAAATTGCAAATATTTAGGGGTTAATTTCATGAACATAATATCAACAAATCAGCAAGTTGATCTTCCTGACAAAAGCTCTCATATTAGCCCAAATTTGGCAGAATTCACTTGGTATAAAGACATCATATACTTTCTGTAGAAATTGCAAACTCCTGATGGTTTGGACAAGAACAAGGTGAGAGATTTGAACCTTAAAGAAATAATATATTGTCTCATTGATCATGTATTGTAATGGAAATATACTCTAGGAGTTCTTTTGATATTTCAGGATCTATAGGAGGCCCAAAAGGCCATGATTGACTTTCATGAGAACTTATGTGGGGGCCATCATTTTTTGAGAAACACAACCTATAAGATCCTCATAGATGGGTATTTCTGGCCTATCCTTTTTACTGATGTTTGTGCAAAGATTAGATCTTATGTCAAATGCCAAAAAATTTCTGGAAAACAACAACTCAAATCTTTTCCTTTGAAGCCCGTGGTGGTTTTTGGACCTTTTCAACAGTGGGGTTTTGAATTCATTGGGAAAATCCATCTAGCTTCAGGTGGTCATCATAGGTGGATTTTGACTTCCACTGATTTCTTCACCAAGTGGATAGAAGCCATTCCTACAAGGAATACCTCCCACAAGGTAATCATTAGTTTTCTTGAGGATATCATGTCAAGATTTGGTTGTCCAAGTAGGATTGTTACTGACAATGTTACCTCCTTCAAAGTTGAACCATTGGTAAAGTTATGTGAACAGTATGGGATTACATTAGTCCATTCTACTCCTTACTACCCCCAAGGAAATGGTTTGGTGGAGTCCTCTAACAAGATCCTCATAAATATCATCAAGAAATTGTTAGAAGAAAACAAGAAAGCATGGGACTCAAAGCTAGAATTTTCATTATGGGATGATAGAGTTACAACAAAGAGGTCACTTGGTGTTTCCCCTTTTCATCCTGTATATGAAATTGAGGCTATCTTTCCTACTCATCTTGCCTTTTTTGTGGAAAAATTACTCCAAGAATACCAGGGATAACCTGATGATATGGTCAGGAGGATACAACAACTGGTAGATGTACAACGGACTAGGGAGAAAATACTTGACAAAGCACATGACCATCAACAGAAGATCAAGAAAGCCTTTGAAAAGAAGGTAAGAAAATAATATTTCCATCTAGGAGATCTAGTGCTAAAGTGGGATGCACCCAAGCAAGACAAAGGAAAACATGGTAAATTCAAAGCCTTGCGAATTGGTCCTTTCAAGATTTATGAGTTATTTTCAAATAAAAATTATAAATTGCAGAACTTGGAGGATTCTAAAGTTTTTGGTGGCCCTGTCAATGGGAAATTTTTGAAACATTATTTTTCTTAAGCCATGATTGGATTTCCATTCATTATAAATATCACTTTTTCTTTTATTTTTAATTTTGTTTGAATAAGTGACCCCATAGCTCTAGGATAAGAAACTAAAGTTGCGTGTTCTTAGCAGCTCACAGGTAGCATGCCATCCCCTATGGAGCCAATGTTATCACATGAAGTTGTCATGGGTCATATGCATTTATTGTTAAGATCTAAGTCTGCACCTCTTCCTTGTCTCTCTCTTTTCTGCATACCTTCCTAGAAGTTTTTCCTCTTCTGGTTGATAAAATATATTTCCTCGTTGTTCAATGACCTGGTTTTCCTTATTGTCTTGCTTGATTGATTCTTTGCACAAAGTTTTTCTTTCTTTCTTGAAGGATAAACGCATATCATGAGTTGGTTCAAATTACTGGTCATCTTGTTTTCCATTGACTGACCTCACAACAGGTCATCCAAGTCCTTTGCTTTCACATGAAACAACCATGATCACAGAATGCAACATCCAAATTTCCTGAACACCAAAATTGGCGCCATATCTAAACATGGTTAAAAGGATCCTGGAGTTGGCATACAGATAAAATTTAGCAGGGGCACTAAAATAGTAGGGTTACCTAGATCCCAGATTGCAATTAGATCAACGACCACACTTCATTTCAGGGACAGAACATGATCGAACGTTAAAATCCTAGAGCGGTCCTGAAATCAAAACCATGGTATAGCTAAAGGGGTACGTGGTAGCTAGTGGTGAATTTAGAGGGTTGGAGCAGTGTGGATCCAAACCACCCTAGACAACTTCCAAAATCATGTTCTTATATAAGGTCCAGCCCGAGAGCAACGTGTGGCAACAAAACTGGGCGTTAAGTCAAATCATCAGAGGAACTTCATGATGAGAGGCAGAATGTTAGCAGACCATGACCAATCTATCATGGAGAAAACAAAAAGAGGGGTGCTATGGAATCTGTAGAGCAGTTTATAGGAGGGCACTACGAAATTGGCTACTGAATGCGGTACGAACTGGCCATTACAGTTAGAGGTTTTGAATTCATGATTCCCTTTCGATTTTGATGATTTGGAGGGAACCAAAGAAGAAAAGGGGACATCTGGAGATCACCATATGAGCTTGGAGGATACATGACACGAGATAAAATGCACCCAAGCAACAAGACATGTCATTCATTGTTTGTTAGAGTGGTTTCCAATAGGCTCCTTGATTTTAGCAATTTGTTAGATTTGTTAGTACAAATGTTAGAATTGTAGTTGTTTGTCGAGAATCCTACGATAGGAAGGCCAACTCGCACCCTGGGATGTTGTCTACTGTTTTGATTATAAATACATCATATGAATGATATGAGGGGCTCATATGGTTGATCAGAGCTCCCTGTTTTTCAATATTTTGACTAAGCAGAGTTGTTCTCTGGTTATGTATGATACTTGAGACATTTTCATTAATAGAATTCAGTTTCCTTTCATCATATTATTTCCTCTTATTTTGAAATTCTAATGATTGGATGATCCATAAGAGATGTTGTGGATTTGTTATAATGGATGTTTGATTATAATGCTGCTATGAATGTTTTTCAGTGTTTTTAACTTTAAGTTCAAGAAGTTGTTGTGACTGACGTTTTCTTCTCCTGTCTGCTTGAAGGCTTGATACCTATAGCAGACCTATCCACCTTCCTCACCAAGTCTTCCTCCTATTCACCTTTACCCTTAAATTACTGTCTGAAATTAATCAAAACCTCATTTTATTATGCATGCTAGCCCAGATTTCTATGTTAAAACTTTCTTATGATGAGCTTTGTCCATTTGACCTTTAATAATTAATTTACATTCAGAAACCTTTTGATGGGTACTGGGATTATCCTCTTGCAATCTGAGGGTGATTCTGAATGCTAACAGATATAAAAAACCCATTGTTCCTCCAACAAATGAAAATGGAAGGAAACTCAGTCTAAATAATTCAAAAGCCAAAAATGCTCTTCTGAATGGTCTTGGTGATTTGGTATATGTCAAAGTTATGCATTGTAGCTCCGCAAAAGAGATTTGGGACAAGATTTAGAATGTTTATGAAGGAGACACACAAGTCAAGGAAGCAAAGCTTCAAACTTACATAGGTCAATTTGAACAACTTAAGATGAAGGAAGATGAGAGTAATGCAACTTGCTTTTTGGAAGTTGATGAAACAATAAATGAAATTAAAGGATTGGGAGAAGAAGTTGATGAATCTATAATTGTTCAAAAAGTGCTAATATCTCTTCCAATGAGATTTGATTCGAAGATATCAACACTAGAAGAAACAATAGATATGGATTCAATAAGCATGGATGAGCTACATGGAATATTCAAAGCATATGAAATGAGAGTTGAACAAGAGAATCTGGTTACAAAATAAGTAGCATTGAAAGCATCTAAGAAGTCAAATAAAAAATAAAATCAACAGACAAAGTCATACAACACCAACAGTGACATCTCAGAAGATGATGAAGAAGTAGCCAACTTCATCAGATGACTAAAAGAGGGAACCGGTGACAGATATAGAGGTAAACTTCCATTGATTTGTTTTAATTACGATGGTATTGGCCATTTTTCTGACAAAATTCCCCATAATAAAAAGAAAATAAATGAAGAAGATGATTCATTAAACAAAACCAAAAATAAATTCTTCAAGAAAATATTTTTCACAAAAGAAGATAGAACCTCATCAGATGAAGTTGAAGGCAGTGGAAGTGAGACATAAAGGGTTCTATTCATGGTAGTAGAAGACTCTGATGAAGAAGGAGCCGAAGAAGAATATGAAGAGGAAGAAGTTGACTACATAGAAGAATTGATGGGTGTCATAGAAGTTATAAACAGGGAAAAGAAGAAAAACAAGTCACTACCGGAAATTGGAAGAACTAAAAAGAAAAGAGGAATCTCAAAGTTCCAACTTTGAAGAACTAGAACATATGATCATTAAGTTAAAAATTCAAGTTGAGGAAGACAAAAAAATTGAAGAACCACTCAAGTAATGGTTAGAATAAAGAGGCATGATCATTGGAAATTTGGAAGCATAGATTGTGACATTAAGAAACAATATTCAAAAGAAAAACATGCAGAATAACTCTAAATTTTTGGATAACATTATTAACAGTCAAAGACCAAATCATGAAAAGTACGTACTTGGATACAATTATACAGAAAATGGATCCATCTCCAAAACAACGGTTTAGGAAACACATCCAAGAATCTATGTAGAGATAGTCAGAGGAGACAAGAAGTTTTACAAGGAATATCACAGGGACACTCCTCCACCCAGAAGATTTAGATTTCAGAATCAAAGAAAGTTAGAAACAAGAGGCCTCAATAAGAAGAAGTATTTAGAAGAAGAATTCCTTTTAGAAGATATTCAACTCCCAGGTATAAAACTATCTTCTTTGGTTTATGTTATGCATGTAATAATTTTGGACATAAAGTTTTAAATTGGAGAGACAATATTAGAAAAAGAAACAACTATAAAATTCATTCACAAAATGGTTATCCAATAAGGCCCAGTGAAACACAAAGAATAAGCTACAACATATTCGAGTCCTTGAGCACTTAAGAAGAATGATACAAGTATAAAAACTTTGGACACAAAGCCAAATATTGTAGAATGATAGTTCCTCCTAGAGAATCAAAAAATAATAACAACAGTCATAGACAAGAACCTCAATAGATAATATGGTTAAGAAAGAAGAAACAATATAAAAATGAAGAATATTGTTGATCTTTAAGACATTATTATAGTTCTTTGCATTTCAATAGATAGCAATAGCATAATACAAGATCACTGAGAAATACACAATCACAAGAGACACAACATTTATCCTGGGAAACCCTCTGGGGAAGAAAACCTAGAAAAACTTCCTTATTATAGATAGCCAATACAATGCCAAGAGATAACTCAAACTAATACAGAATATCCTCTCCCAAATATGCGCCACTCTCTCTCCTTCTTCTCTAACTGCAGTTCTGAAACTTGTCTCTCAATGAGCAAGTGAGTTGTGTGTGTAAGTGAGGCGCTAGCCTTCTTATTTATACAAGAATGGAACGTGTGAAGTGTCTCTTCAATGGCAGGGCCGACTTCTCCAACTGGGTGGTTATAACCACCTTTATTATATTTTGGGGCCTCTTGATATATTCTGGGGCTGACTTCTTCTTTTTCCTTTTACAATTACATTATGACCAATCCACAAAAGGGGATTTGGTACTTTTACAATAGCCGACATAATCAATCCACAATGGGGATTGATCCAATGAATAATATATCAAATAATAATAAGAAGACACTTTGCAGTTACATTATTTTAACACTCCCCCTTAACAAGAAGGGTATTCTTCAACAGAATCGGGTGAGAGAGAGAGGAAAACATCATCAACAACATCAAGTGGGCGAGAGGACAACATCATGAATATCATTTTGGAACACTAACTGACGTATCTATAAATCATCAGAAGTTTTCTTCATCGGCATCATCGTCATTCTCAAAGGAATGCAATCATGATCTGCATCAATATGTTTTAGTATAAAACTGATACAACATCATCATCATCACAACATGAGTCTAGTTCATCATAATAATACTAAACTGGCTTTACGTCATGGCTATCAAGCCAGAAGCACAGTTCTAGTCTCATCTCATAGTCTTGCTTTACGACACAACTGTCAAGCCGGAAGCAAGATGCTCACCCTACTTTACATCACAACCATCATGTCGGAAGCAACATACTAGACTGGCTTTACGTCACAACTATCCAGCTGGAATATTAGTGCTAGTCTCATCACATCATCTTGCTTTACATCACAACCATCAGGTTGGAAGCAAGGTACTCGTCCTGCTTTATGTCACAACAATCAGGTCATAAACAGGATACTAGACTGGCTTTACGTCACAGCTATCCAGCTGGAAGCTCAATGCTAGTCTCATCACATCATCTTGCTTTACGTCACAACCATTAGGTTGAAAGAAAAGTACTCGTCTTGCTTTACGTCACAACCATCAGGTCGGAAGCAGGATACTAGACTTGCTTTACGTCACAACTATCCAGCTAGAAGCTCAGTGCTAGTCTCATCACATCATCTTTCTTTACGTCACAACCATTAGGTCAGAAGCAAGGTACTCATCTTGCTTTATTTCACAACCATCAGGTTGGAAGTAGGATACTAGACTGGCTTTACGTCACAACTATCTAGTCAGAAGCTTAGTGCTAGTCTCATCACATCATCTTTCTTTACGTCACAACCGTCAGGTCGGAAGAAAGAGATGTCTCATCACAACAACTACTCCCCCTTTCGAGGAAGGTCCTTTCGGACTATACCAAGCTTATCTCAAAAGTGATAAAACTTTATATGAAATAGAGGCTTGGTAAACACATCAACAACATGTTCATCCGTGCTAATGTATTGGAGCTTTAAGGCTCCTCTCTGCACCATGTCATAGATGTAATGATATCGGATCTATATGTGCTTCGACCTGTCATGGAATACATGATTCTCTGTCATCTTTATGCAGCTCTAGTTGTCACATAGGATCATGGTTTCTTTCATCTCTAAGTCAAATAGGTCGGTCATAAACTTTCGAAGACATATAGCTTCATAGATGGCAGAACATGCAACAATGTATTATGCTTCTGTTGTGCTGAGAGAAATGCTAGGTTGTTTCCTACTCTACCACGAGATCATGGCTGATCCCAAACTGAAACAACATCCTGAAGTGTTTTTCTTGTCAGAAACACTTCCTACCCAATCTGCATCAGTATATCCACTCAATGTGAAATCATGATCTCCATCATAGTTGAGACCACAATATATTGTACCCTTAAGGTACCTCATCACATGTTTTGCAACCACTAGGTGAACATGTTTGGGTTCTACCAGAAACTGACTCAAGGTGTTCACGACAAAACAAATTTCTGGTCTAATCTTCATCAGGTACATTAGCGATCCAATAATCTATCTGTACAGTGTGGCATCAATCAACTTTGATGAAGTGTCAACCAATAGCTTCAGCTTCGCTTCCATGGGTGTATTAATGGACTTGCACTCCAACATGTCGAATCTCTTTAGGATTTCGACTGTATACTTCCCTTGGTTAAGGAAGATCCTCTCAGGACTCTGCCATACCTCAAGGCCTAAGAAATAATGCATTAGGCCAAGGTCTTTCATTTCAAATTATGAGGCAAGTCTCTTCTTACATTCAGTGATGAGATTTTCTTCTCCAGTTAAGAATAAGTCATCCACATATAGCAGTAATATTACTGGCTCATCGTTCATGATATTGAAGTAGAGGTTAGAGTTTGCTTTACTCTTGGTAAAGCCTAATCTTGTCAAGAAACTGTCTATACAACCATACCAAGCTCTAGGAGCTTGCTTCAATCCAGATAAGGATTTCTTCAATCTGTAGACATGAGACTTCCTGTCTTCAACTTCAAATCCTTGAGGTTTCTCTATATACACTTCCTCTTCAATGACACCATTTAGGAAAGTTGTCTTTACGTCCATTTGGTGCTTCTTCCACTTCATATTAGCTACAAGAGCTATGATGGTTCTGATCGAAGTGTATCTGGCCACAAGAGCGAATGTCTCTTCATAGCCAATGCCTTCCTTTTGAGAAAAGCCACGAGAGAAAAATATTTCTTTATACTTCTCAATACTTCCATCGACAACATGTTTTATTTTGGAGAGCCATTTGGAGGATACCACATATTTACTCTTTGGTCTGGGAACTATTTACCATACTTCATTCTTCATTATGGATTGGTATTCCTCTGTCATGGCATCTACCCATTCTTTCCTCTGAATGGATTCTTCAAAGCAGGTAGGCTCCTCTTCTGGAAGATCACACATCAAAGCTGTATAACTGGAGAATGGCTTTGTTCTTTTCACCTGTCTTGTAGTTCCTTGGGGAACACCGTACTTCTCTCCATCTTGAATAAGCTCTCTAGCCCAAGCTGGCTTCCTTTTATGGAGGATCGTCATCTGAGGAGGTTCTTGTACTTCTAATATATCATGGTCTTCTATAATTTCCTCATCAGGGGAGGTTACGACTTCCCTCATTGGTTCTATGGCTCTGGGAACCTCCCTCATTGCATTAGTGGGAATTACGGGTTCCTATTCATATACTTTTTCAAGCTGGCATCTTCTAGATTTCTTGAGCACTACATCTTCATCAAAGGTCACATCCTTGATGATCTCAATGTGACAGTTACCTGGTATATAGATTCTGAAGGCCTTGGATACCTC
Organism: Picea sitchensis; assembly: GCA_010110895.2. Lineage (NCBI taxonomy): Eukaryota > Viridiplantae > Streptophyta > Pinopsida > Pinales > Pinaceae > Picea > Picea sitchensis. Next base: position 293,508 of record SNQJ01S0009724.1, on the reverse strand, counting down.
ACAATATCCCACAAAAAATCCCTTCTTTCCTGAAGGTTTTAGCTTGTTTCTCTTCTCTTTCGGTATATGAATAAATATTGGGCAGCCAAATATTTTGAGATGGCTTACCTCTAGCTTCTTTCCGGTGAACATCTCTTTCGGGGTATTGAGCCCAAGTGCACTATGGGATAATCGGTTCTGCACATATACAACTCCCATTGCTTCTTTTTCCCATAAGCACATAGAAAGATCTTGATCATGGATCATGGTCTTCACAACTTCCATTATTGTTCTGTTCTTTCATTCAACTACACCGTTTCGTTGGGGATTATAGGGAGTAGTGAGTTCCCTCTTGATCCCAACATATTTGTAGAAGTTCACAAACTATTTTGAGGTATATTCTCCTCCATTATCTGACCTGAGTATCTTAATCTTTCTTTTAGAAATATTCTCTATCAAGGCTTTGAATTCCTTGAACTTGCTGAGAACTTCATCTTTAGATTTCAAAAAATATACCCAGGTCTTACGAGAATAATCATCAATAAATGATGCATAATATACATACCCACTAATGGAGGGCGATGACATTGGGCCACATACATCTAAATGAATGAGTGGAGGGCTTATGACATTGGGCCACATACATCTAAATGAATGAGTTCTAGGACTCTTATATTTTGTTGTCCCTCTTCGAAAAGGGTTCTTGATACCTTCCTTGTGCACATCCATTGCATGCACCTTCATGGTCACCTTTGAGTTCCTGTAAACCCGCGGACCACTTTTCATGTATGGTATCTCCATGTAGCGATGTGAGCTAATATTCTATGCCAAAGTTCACATGAGTTTTCAACATGGTCATGGCGTGTACTGAAAGGACCCTTTAATTTTATACGCTTCATTTATACAAGCCATTTTCTTCACTTCCAATGATGATTGCTTCATTTAAGGTTTCTCCTTTAGCCCACATAAGAACTTCTCCATCTATAAAGGAAACTATGAATCCTTTCTTTTCTAAAGATGAAATGGAGAGTAGGTTCTTAATCAAACCTAGTACATATAGTACGTCCTTCATCTTTAATGAATTCCCTGAATTCAATTTGTGGTTTGATTCTCCCACTCCCTTGATGGAATATTTGTAATCATCTCCAAGTGTCACTTTCTGAGAAAACTTATTTTCTGAGATATAAGAGAGAATGTTTCTTTGTCCCATCATGTGCTTGGATGCACCATTATCAATGAGCCAAGTGTCCTCTCTAGGTTGTATAGATCTTGAGAGGGACGAGATTAAGACATGGTCTTTGATCTTCTCTCTTATCATTTTTGTGTGTGGCTCTTCATATTCGAATACATGGGCATGGTGCCTCTTATGTTTTCTCTTGTATTCTTCTCGACTGGCTGGACAAAATGTCGCAATATGTCCCATCTTGTCACAATGATAGCATTGTACAGATGAGTAGTCTCTTTCCTTTCGTTGTCCTTTCTTCTGAAATCTCCTTGCATGATATTCTTTATGATTGAATTTGTTTGACTATTGAGGCTCTTTATGAGTCTCCTTTTGGAAGTAAGGTTTCTTCCTTACTCCTTTGGTGTGAGTAGATAGGGCCTGATCATCATCTCTTGCTAGTAATGCTTCACGATTCGCTACTCTTGTTTCTTTTTGGATGCATTCTTCCAATAGACTATCAAACTTCAGTTTCTCCATTCTGGCACATATCGTTTGGATGAATGCATCCAAAGGTCTTGTGAGACCATTTAGGGATGTCATTATGATTTCGTATTTGTCTATGGTATCTCCAATTGCTTCTAACGTTTCTTTGAATTCTGAGATTCTAGAGAAATAGTCTTGAATTGTTTCTCCTTTCTGCATCCTTGTATTCTTCAGTTGAGTTTTTAGATTCATCTTCTGGTTTATGTTATTTCATTCATATAGTCTAGTCAAGGCATCAAACATTTCTTTCATAGTCTTCTTAGATGACACATAAGGAATCAGGTCGTCTTTGATTGAATCTGCAATGATTCTTTTGGCCTTGATTGTGTCCTTTTGATGCTTGGCTTTTTCTGCAGCATCGTCGGGTTCCAAAATTTCTCCTTTGATGAATTTTTCTAGGTCATTCTATTCAAGAATGCGTCCAATCCTATACTTCCAGGCACAAAAATTTTCCACACCCTCCAGCTTATCAACAAGCTTAGTGCTTGTAGGCATCTTTTACCTGGAGCTAGGAAAATGACCGAAAAATGAAAGTGCTCAAAATCAAAATCTGAACTTACCAGAAGGTGCACTTGGCTAAGGCGAGTAGACTCGTGTGTTTGGATCTAAGAAAATCCAACTTTTTATCCTCCAAATTTGATCTACGGATTTCTGGACTGGTGCTTCTAGTTTTCTGGTACCTCTGGTACTCTGGTACTTTTGGTACTTCTGGTACACTGGTTTTCTAGTACTTCTAGTACTTTGTGAAACTAAGGTTTAGCTTTCTGGGAGATCTAGCCACTGAAAAGGTGCATTGAGAGTGCCAAAGTAATCCTTGGGGGAGGGCACACTTTTCTAGATGGTTTTGGGGCTGAAAAGCTTCACCATCAAAAAACCCTAATTTGCATGTACGACAACAGTGACGTTTTTCACTCTTGTGAATGATGCTTCCTTTAGGCTGGCTCTGATACAATGTTAATGTTTAAGCCATTATTATAGTTCTTTGCATTTCAATAGATAAAAATAGCATAATACAAGATCACTAAGAAATACACAATCACAAGAGACATAACATTTATCCTAGGAAACCCTCCAGGGGAAGAAAACCCAACAAAACTTCCTTATTATTGATAACCAATACAATGCCAAGAGATAACTTAAACTAATACATAAGATCCTCTCCCAAAGATGTGCCACTCTCTCTCCTTCTTCTCTAACTGCAGTTATGAAACTTGTCTCTCAATGAGGAAGTGAGTTGTGTGTGTAAGTGAGGCACTAGCCGACATGATCAATCCACAATGGGGATTGATCCAATGAATAATATATCAAATAATAATAAGAATACACTTTGCAGCTACATTATTTTAACAAATACACACCCTCTCTACAAGCTAAACCAAAGAAGCATGGTTGGTATGTTTACAATGGCTACTCAAAGTACATGATAGGTGATGACGAGAGGTTTCTAGCCTTGAGAAAGGAAAGAGATGGATAAGTCTCCTTTGGAAACGATGACTCAACTACAATCATTGGAAGAGGCACAGTCAGAATTGGAAACAAGGATACCAAGGAAGAAAATGTTCTGCTAGTGCAAGTTATGAAACATAATATTCTAAGTGTAAGTTAAATTTGTGACCAAGGTCACAAACTTGTGTTTGATTCAAAAAAGTGCGAGATAAGAAAAGAAGGTTCAAGAAGATTGGTTGGAACAAATGTAAGAACTTCAAGAAACATATATGTATTAAGTGAAATTGCAAATGAAAAGTATTGTCTAGGAAATGAATATGAAGTTTGGATATGGCACAAAAGGATGGGTCACATAAACTTTGAAAACCTAGTTAAAGTAAAACAAAAGGAAGCAATCAGAGAAATTCCCTAGATCACAAAGACAACCAACACCTTATGCAAGAATTTTCAACAAGGAAAGAAAACCAATAACAAATTCAAATCAAAGGAATACTCCACAAAAAGACCACTAGAGATTGTACATATTGATCTAGTTGGACCAACTAGAACAAAGGGTTTAAAAGGTGACCAATATGTTATGTTATTGGTTGATTATTATACAAGGATGATTGCAGTTTGTTTTCTCTGGAAAAAGTCAACATCTTTGAAGAAGAATCTTTGAAGAAGGTAGAAAGGATGAATTTTAGACAAAGGCCATGGATGAAGAGTTGGATCAGATAGAGAAGAGTAACACTTGGGAATTGGTTCCAAGACCAAGGTATAAGAATGTGATCTGCATAAAGTGGGTCTTCAGAAATAAATTGAATGAAGATGGGTAGGTTACCCAAAGAAAAGATAGATTGGTATGTAAAGGATACACATAGGTTGAAGGTATTGACTTTGAAGAGAAAATTTCCCCAATTTCCATAATGGAAGAAATGAAATTGATTCTATATTATGCATGTTCAAAGAATATCAAAGTGTATCAGATGGATGTGAAATAAACCTTTCTAAATGGGGATCTAGAAGAAGAAGTCTACATTGAGAAACTATAAGGATTTCAGTTGTTAGAGAATGAATATTATGTTTGTAGGTTGAAGAAGGCCTTTTATGGTCTCAAACAGGCCCCTAGAGCATGGTATTACAGACTAGATAGATATCTACGGTAGCAAGGGTTCATGAAAGGAAATGCAGACAACAATCTCTACATCAAGGTAGCCCAAGATAGTATTTTATTAATTGAAGTTTATGTTGATGACATTATTTTTTGAAGTGATGATGATAGGTTGAGCTAGAAATTTGCAAAGGATATGTAGAATGAATTTGAAATTTCATTACTTGGAGAACTATCCTTCTTTCTAGGTCTTCATATATGTAAAAGAAACCAAGTAATTTTTATTTCTCAAACCAAGTATATCATATAAACTCTAAAAGGTTTGGAATGGAATATTGCAAACAAGTCAATAATCCTATGCAAACCAATTGCAATTTAAGTAAATATGATGATTCAAAGGCTACAGATCAGAGAAAGTACATGTCAATGATTGACATATTACTTTATGTGACAACATCCAGACTAGATGTAATGTAGGAAGTTGGACAGATGACACAATTTCAAGCAACACCAAAGGAATAACATGTTCTATAAGTAAATAGGATATTTAGATATCCCAAGGGTACATAAGAGTTTGGATTATGGTATCCAAAAGGAAAGGATCTATCACTTATTGCATACACAGATGTAGATTGGGTATGTGGCATTAATGACTGAAGAATAGCAAGTGGGGAAACATTCTACTTGTGTGAGTTTTTGGTATCTTGGATAAGCAAGAAATAATCATCGGTATCATTGTCTACAACCGAAGCAGAGTATATTGCAGTAGCAACATGTTGTACACATGTTCTATGGATGAAACACACTTTGACAAATATATAGGTTGAGTATGATGAGCCCATTACGATATATTGTGATAACACAAGTGCCATCAATATCTCAAAGAATCCAATGATGCACTCCAAGATGAAGCACGTTACAATAAAGTATCATTTTCTACAGGAACAGGTTGCAAAGAAAAACATTTGAGTTGAGCATGTTGGCACCAAATAATATATTGCATACATTTTTAAAAAATTGATTCCAAGGGAATCCTTTGAGTATATTTGTCATAAAATTGGCATAGCTTCTTCTCCATAATGAATGTTGAATGTTATTCTTATATGTCTTATATTTACATGAGGAAGCACCATAAAGAGTCCAATCGGGGAGAGAATCCCCAAGGACAATTCAGTTAGAGGGAGCAACCTTGACAAGATGTTACCTTTGTTATTGATTTCAAAGGGGGAGAGGTTCATAATATGCATGGATAAATAATTATATTCTTGGAGAGAGACAACAAAGGCATGTTTACAGGGGGATCGATGGTCACATGGGGAGCATGAGCGATATGACTTCAGTATTGCATCAGAGTGTTGCCATCAATTCCAAAGGGGGAGATTGTTGATTAATTGGGTTGGTTTTCATGATGTCAACCCTTGAAGAAAGTCTGATAGTGAATTTCAGTATCCCTAGCCCCAATAATATGTTTAATGGATTTGTGTTTGTTTGTTGTACAATGGTACAAAGATTAGTACATTTGTTGGTAAGACTATTCAAGATGGATAGTACATGTCATGCCATTTCTGGTGATATGTGGAATGTCACATAACTCCTCATGGTAAGATATTTATTCCCTTATGAAGTTGGAGAATCCTCTTTAGTTATCTAGAATCCCCTAGAAGGTCAAGGAAGTCAAATTATTCTAGAAACCACTAGAATATGTTGACTAGTCAAAGTGGGTGAAACTAGGAGTTAATCATGGGTTAAGTTGTTGCAATAATAAAATAATTAAAAATAAATTAGTTGCAACTAGAAGCGGAGAGTCCACTAGTTGTGGATAAAGTGGTTATAAGTGGACAAGAAGTTATAAGTGGTTATCCCTAAGAGAAGGAAGTTGGGTTAAGTTGGTTAGATGGTAACCCCTAGAGGAAGGTACTTGGAGAGTATAAATAAGAGATAAAGGGTCTCATATTAGCACATATTTGAATATCTATTATTGTGTAAGTTTTATTGCATGTACTCATTGATACCTTTGAAGTTACAGAAGTGTGAGGTAGCACGAAGGTTTGGCGACAAAAGTTTTAGAACTATAGAAATACTGAAAAAACCCTAGTTTTTGAGGTGTACACGAGATGTAGTGGAGAAAGGAATTTACGTACGTGGGTTGGCAGTATAACAGGGCATGTACACCTGAAAATATTTGAAAGATTAAGTTGTTGAAGGTACCATATTATCATAGTTTGAAAGCAAGCTCCCAAGAAGGTCTACAATGATCAGGTACAACAGATCTATCTACATATTCAAAAGGTATGCCATATTCTTATCTGTAGTTGGATGTTGTTTTCTTCATGAGATATGGTTATTGGATTTTGAGGCTTTTCCCTAGATAGGTTGTTGGGTGCATGGCACTTATGGTATGAGTTAGATCTACAAAAATACAACACTGGGATGTTGGTATTATTCATTGGTTCATCTTGTTGGTTCAAGAGTTGAGACATAGTTTGTATTTATTGGTAAATGGTTGAGGGTTTTGGTTGTGAAGTGGTTGTGAATATGTTGTGTGGTGTGAGGTTTCATAACAGTAAGGGTTTGTTGTCTAGTCCATGTGAGGGTTATTACACATGTTTATGATTGTACACACATATATGGCACATGACTAGAGAGACATATATGGACTTGGTTAATGGATGTATAAGATGATATATACACTAGGAAAAGCTACAAATAAGACATAGTGACATGTTGCAAGTTTATGTGATAGAGGCAACAAAGTGTTTGAAGTTTTAGAAAAGGTGGAAGACCTAGCTTTATGAAGGTGTACACAGGTTGTAGTATAGACAGGCCACATACATACATAGGATGCAGTATAGACAGGTTGCATACATACATGTCACATACCAATTGGGGTTTTTTGGTACAATATGGGTACATGTACAGGTTGGTTTTAGGTCAGTGGCATGGGTTGGTTATAGGGTTGTACATGTTTACAATGGTATATATCACAAGGACATTGTGGCAATGGTTTCATCGTCTATTTGACACTTATATTTCAGGGCAACAGGATGGGGCAAGGATAGGTGGTTGTACCCACCTTCCATTTGTAGCCAGAGAATATAAGGGGTTGTAGCCTCCTTCTCGTTGTAGCTCGAGAACTGGGAAGTTGAAGCTTCCTTCAGCTTGTAGCTTGAAAATATAGGGGGTCAGAGCCTCCTTCCAATTGCAGTTGGAGAACAAAGGAATTTGGTGCTTCCAATGAATTTAATTCTTAAAAACATATAGTAAAAAGCATTCCATGGTTTTCTCCTGCATTAGGTTTCCACGTAAAAATATTGGTGTATTGTGTATGTGTATGATTGTTCATTGTTGATGGTTTATTTACTCTGCAATTACTGAATGATAATGGTATATTGATAGTAAATCTAAATAATACTTACATACTATGGTTAAAAGGATTATATTTCTCTATTGCTGATTCACCCCCCCTCTCAGTAATCCAACATGGTCCATTGGTGGCTTTCCATAAAAAATCATTTGATAGAAGGGAGAAACATTATAATGAAAAAACATATGTCAAAGGTCAATGGAAACAAAATACGATAATATGTGGTAGTCTGTTGAGAATGTGTTGTCACCATTCAAGCCTATATTAACTATTCAATCAATCAAGGCCAATGTAAGGAGAAAAAGAGCATGTTCTTGAATATTTAGGTGAAACTAGGGAAAATTGTAGTGGATAAATTTCTCTATTAAGCTGATTTTCTATGTGTTTTCAAAAACTATTTTCCAACATCATTTTTTCTAAAATAATTCACCCAAATTCTATAGAATAAAATTATTTTACTCTAAAATTAACCAAAATTTTCTAAAAAAATATATAAAATGATTATAAAAAATGAATGTTTTTACAAAAATATCACATAATGTTTTATAGTTGCTATATTAAGAACTATTAATATTTTCTAGAGTTTCTACACTCTATGAAAAATAAGAATCCTTAAAATTTTCCCTACAAAAAAGAAGCTAATGGGACCTATACTAGCATATGGGCTTGTTGAGGAATCAACACTCCTAACATGTGTTTTCCCACCATCTTGTGCAAAACTGCATTACATGGTATGCATCCAATGTAGGTCCAAAGTCTAAAAGTTACACTACATGCTAACAATGATTTCACATATTATATCTCTAAAGGAACTTGTCGTCATTGTATTTGAAAAGTTCCTTACAAAAATTATTATCGATATTGTAAAACCTGACCCTAACAATCTATAAATGGTTGTTTTTTCCCTCAGATGTCATCCACAAAAATTATAGGATTTTTGCAAACATTCATGATCTATAAATTATTGTGGATATTCCATCACATAATTTGTCAGAACAAATGTTACAAGTTATATAAAATTATTGTGAGTTTTTCCTCTATTATGCAGTGTTTACACATGATTAAAAGGTAATATTATAAGAATAATGTTCAAAATAATAAAATAATCCATGAATATAAGAAAACAATCTAAAATGATAAAATGACCACGCCACCCACATAATGAACACAATATGTACCATAAGAAATGAAATATTATAAGACCTATCTAGAAGAGGATGCATGTGCGTTTCTCTTTTCTTCTAAGATATAAAACCCAAATATAGAGAAGAATGGACTCACTATGGAGCTGCAATGGACAATGTGGTTTGAATTGTGTTCAAGGAATTCTACTTCCTTTTTTATTCTCATAATATTCCATTCCTTCGATATGATCATCTATGGGACAATAAATTAATATAGTAATAACATAATCTCTTCCTTTCCTTGTTACTTATTATTTAACATGTCCTCATAGATGTTTAGAGTTAAAGTTAGGTATTTTTCATGCCCCAACTCCTAACTAAGGTGATGGTTTTGTGCCCTCTAGAATCTTCTTTAAATACCATAACTGAATAGATCCACATTTGGGAGTAATGGGAGATTATGTGCCATCTACTTTGCATTGAGGTGGTTAAATAATAGGTCAAATTGTGGGAGGAATAAAACACTCATATGAATTTTTATTATGATGATCTCTAGAATGTTTAGAAGCTCTAAATGAGCACAAAAATGTCAAAAGGTTACAATTGTTTTTACAAATATTTGACCCAAAAACTAGTCGTTTAATTCTTGGAATGAGCTTGGAAATTTTCAAGATCTTGAATCACTAAAGTAGGATCTACCCATAAAATGGCTCTACAAGTCCATGGGTTCAATTTTTCACTAAGAATGTACCAAAACAACTCACAAATTATATAATGATTCATTTTGGATCAATTTAAGAAAATAATTCCCGACAACAACCTTCATCAATGAATACATTAAGAATCCACCTCCACTATAATCCATAACTCTTATTGGCACTACAAGATATTGGTCTTACAAATATCACACCCCACCCTCCCACAAAGAAAAAAAAATGTGGAAATGAAGGGAATCAATAACCATTGTCTGTTGACGCGACGCGCACACTTACTGGCACGTTCGCTCCCTCAGGACCTTCTTTTCGTTCGGCCCGAAGAGCTGAAACGCTCTTCAAATCCCTTATCGGGACTTTCCTGCACCCACAGAACTCTCCTTATGATCTCCCTTTACTCTATCGGGAAATCGGAACTCGCATGATCGCGAGTCTTGCGGTCACGAATTCTTGTCTCTTTGAACCCCGAGACCCGATGGGTAATGACCAATGCTTTGTTGTTCTTGTCAGGGACTTCCTCAATAGGAAATCAGCACTTACGAGGTCGTGATCCACTCACCTCACGGATCCCCGAGTCCCGATCCCCGATGCCACTTGGCGTTGACTCCTGCGAGGGTTGACCTTTCGACACCTGTCCTCCACTGCGTCCTTAACCCCGTCGGGAAATTGCGTATCGGAATTTGAACATGCACAAGACTCTTGTCTCCGGAAATCCTGATATCCCGAACTCCGAACTATCCGGATTTCAGACACGTGTCCCATCTGAGATCAACGGCTATGATCCCTTCTCGGGATTTTTCGGGACTTCCGCTGTCCTGTTTCCCTCGACCTCGAGAACTCCGATTCTCCGAATGGTCGATGTCCCGATTGCAAAACCTCGTGTATCTTCCGCAGATCTGACAGCTGTCGGGTACCTGCTCCCGATCTGACGGCTCAAATCCTTTCNATCTCTGCGCAAATCTTCCCGATCCAATGACTTACGGGATTTTTGAGCGAGATCCAATGGCTATCGGTCTCTTCCTGCTATGCACTTCTTCTGGCGCCCCTCCTGGACATGAACTATTCGACGGTCCATATCTATTCTCTAGCCGATCTGACGATGACTATTACTCCTCCTGAGCTCCTGCACTTCTTTCTGCCTTGGAAGAATTTCCAAAGTTCCAAAGGCCTCGACCTTTGTCTTCTATTCTCTCTTGCGTGAACTCCTCAACCCTGAGTTCCGCAAATGTGCGTAAAAGCACTGTTTCTTCTAAGCTTATGTCCTTCTTCTCCCTCAGATGGAGAATGAAATGGCTGCCCTCCTGGCTATCCTTCTGCTCAAGCCTCTTCTTGAGTGCTTCTGGGTATTCAACAACCCAGTGAAAGTTCCCTCAGTGGATACTTCCTTCATATGAAAGAACTCAAAGAGTTCTCTGTTTTCCTGTGCCTACCTACACACTTTCTTGACGCCCTCCTGGCGAAGTATCTCTTCCACAGAACGTTCAGTAGTTCTGGGTTCCTTCTGTGTGCCCTTTGCACCTGCTCAATGCCCTCCTAGCAGAGCTCTCAGAATCCTCAGTGATTTTGGTCTTCTCCAAACTCTCAGCAGAGTTCCTTCCTCTTGCACCTCGTGCTTACGCTCAATGCCCACCTGGCAGAGCTCCTACAAAATCCTTAGTGATTCTGTCTGCAACTGTGTTTCAGCCACACAACCTTACCTCCTGGGGTGTTCAACAACCTCACAGGTGTTCTTCCTGAGTTGTTGACTTCAGTCCTTTGCCTCAACACGTCTCTATCTGACTCCTCCGAGTTCAGAAGTTCACTCATGCACCAGTATTCAGAGTTTGCAACACTTTGTCATGCCCTCCTGACATGAAACCTCAAAGAACCTCAACCTGAAATCAAACACACTCCCTGCAATTGCATGATAACAACACACAAATACAACATATAATGAACACCCACAGACATGCGTATAAGACAGAACATATGCAGGAAAAACTGCTTCTGTATTCTATTAAAATGGCAAATGCCTGTTTGTACAAGGTGTTCTCGAGCTCTCCTTGGCTCTTCTCTTCTCTATTTCCTATCTTACCTTTTTTTCAAAATGAGATCTCTAAATCTCTTTTATCTGAGGGGCTCTTAGCGCTTCCCTACAGGTTCACCTACCTTATTCAATTACAATGAATGGGTTGTCTAGTCCAACATATGGATCTAGATCTCAGTCGGTATAGCATTAAAGTCGATCCTCTCTAATCGCCTACACAAAGGCACGGCTTCCATGGCTCACCAGCCTAAGACATTAAATTACATTCAATTCAAATTCAAATGAGGTTGCGCCTCCCTTTTAGCATATGAATGCATGCGCCCTGACGTAGCTGGTTGGATGGCTGCTGACATGGAGAGATGCTCCTGCATCATACTCCACAGCTGCAAAATCATGAGATCCTTCTCATGCGCTTCCCCTGTAGCTGTTGGAATCCTCCTGGATCCCAAACGAATATCTAGAGTTGTTCATTCGCCCCATCCTGCTGCTGTTGCTGCTGCTACTGTTGCTCTTCTGCTCAGCCTCTCCCTGCTGGCAGTTTCTGCTGATCGGATCATCAGCTCCATGATCTCCTCTATCACCTCATCCAACTCCTCCAATGGTTGGTTCTTCTCATGCAGTCTCCTCAGCTGCAAAACTTTTTGGAACATGAGAAGATCACCACGATCTCCTATGCCTCCTTCGTCTGTTTCCAACTTCACCTGTTGGATGTGCACACCTTGCACTTTTATCCTATCTTCCAGAGTCTCAATATATTTCCATAGATCAACAAAACAAATGTTGTCTGCCTCACATTCCCCTGTTTCTGCAACCTCCCATGTTGCAGTCTTTTCAGCTTCTTGGCTGAAAATGATGAGCCATTCCTCAGAATGCTTGTCTTCTTCTTCCGCTTCTGCTTCTTCTTCGGCTGTCAGCTCCAACACTACAACGCTCTCAGCTCGCTGGCTGCAATCATTGAGACGTTCCTCAGAATGCTCATTCCTCCCTTCATCCACTTGGGCAGTCTCAAATGTCTGCTCCAATTTTCTTTTGACAGTCATAGCTGACTGTTCCCCGACTGTTGTTGTATCATCTGCAACATAATTTTCCGCCTCCTCCTGGGAAGATGGTAGGAATACTTGTATTCCCCCAATCATCATTCGGCTCCTCATATCTCCTGCTGTCAGTTGCACCTGCTAATCCAAGTCCACCTGCTCTGTCAGCTCCCCTGGCTGATTCCAACTCACTTCCAAATTTATGAGACCCACATATAGTCTCATCTGGTCATCCCTCCCCACCTGGCAATATGGGATGTCTCTGCTGCCCTCCTGGTAGACTATGAGATCAACCGATCCCATCTTCATCAACAATCCTTGCTGAATTGAACTCTCCTCCGAGTCCATGAGACTTTCAGACAGTCTCAAATGTTCATCTCTGCCCACCTGGCAATATGAGATGTCTTCACTGCCCTCCTGGCAGTCTTCGATGCTTCCGTTGCCCTCCTGGAAGTCTTTGAGATCCTCATATGATCTCCCATCATTGCTCAGCTGGCAATGCACAATTTCCTCACTGTCCTCCTGACAGTCCATGAGATCTTCAGCCGACCTCATCTCCGTTCCCTTGCCCATCTGGCAATTAGGAATTTCTTCTTTTCTGCCCTCCTAGCAGTGCTTGAGATCATCAGATGATCCCAATTCAAATTCTTCATCATCATCGAGACCTCTCCTAGTCTCTGGCCAACAGTGACAAATCATCTTTTCTTTTGTGGCCTTGAGGTTTTCAACATACCTCAACCATCTCTTTAACAACCTCTGTTGTCCTTTGACCATCAACTCCCTGACTAGCCATTTCACCTTCGGTTTCTTCATGGGCCATCCATATACCCATCTCAGCTTTGATTTCTTTTCCTGCCTCATCCGCAGTTCCAGATTCTCTATATCTGCTTTTAATTCATAGAGCTTTCTAGTCACTTCTTCATCCCATTCGACAAGCTTTTCGACCTTTCTCTTCTTTATATGGCCTTCAGTAGCCATCTTGCTGTCTTTGTCTGCCTCTCTGACAGATCTGTTGCTGTCACTCTGCATCCTTGAGTGTTCCAGCTTCATCATCCTCTCACAGTCCTGTTGACTGTCTATGGACTGTTGCCTACCTGCAAGCAATCATTACAGAGTCCTCAACAACTCTGTCTTTCTTCTACCTTCTTGCTTCACCTGCAGTATACAAGTGAAGTTCTCACTCTGATACCACTTGACGCAACGCGCACACTCACTGGCACGTTCGCTCCCTCAAGACCTTCTTTTCCTTCGGCCCGAAGAGCTGAAACGCTCCTCAAATCCCTTATCGGGACTTTCTTGCACCCACAAAACTCTCCTTATGATCTCCCTTTACTCTATCGGGAAATCGGAACTCGCGTGATCGCGAGTCTTGCGGTCACGAATTATTGTCTCTTTGAACCCCCGAGACACGATGGGTAATGACCAACGCTTTTCTGTTCCTGTCGGGGACTTCCTCGTCGGGAAATCGACACTTGCGAGGTCGTGATCTGTTAATTTTTTCAAAATCCCAACCCAGTTTCAGTCTCGCTGATTTTTCAGCCAAATTTAAATGCCAAACTCAGTTTCAGCACTGTTTCAGCATATGTTACAGCCCTGGGTTTTAGCATATACTCACAACGGTGTTTCATCATATGACTCAGCACTGTGTTTCAACATATGTTACAACATTGTGTTTCAGCATATGTTACAACACTATGTTTCAACATATGTTACAGCATTGTGTTTCATCATATGTTACAACACTGTGTTTCAGCATATACTCACAGTGGTGTTTCAGCATATGACTCAACACTGTGTTTCAACATATACTCACAGCGGTGTTTCAACATATGACTCAACACTGTGTTTCAGCATATACTCACAGCGGTGTTTCAGCATATGACTCAATACTGTGTTTCAACATATAAAAACTTAACAGAAAATAAACTTTAGAACTGAAACATGAGGATTCTGAACATCGTTTTCAACGCAGAAATAAAATATCAGCAATATGCAAAACTCAGAAAATATAGACACAAAGATTTTCGGTCTAACTTCGACCCTGGAAAAACCCACAAGGGG